>ML777807.1:1044445-1064798 GCA_009831015.1 Picea engelmannii | reverse complement strand
TGCCTCATGGCCTTGATAGATTGTGGATTTGTCCACTATTTAAATTACATGTTAGTCTTTCTTTTTCTAAAGTGTTATATGTTTAATGGATATATATAGATAGTAATCTGTATGGGTGCGCCTAATGGCCATAGTAGAATTATTGAATTGCCTATTGTTTAAATTACCGCACACAAAACAAACTACTTTAGAAAGAAACAAGTGAAACCAACACAATCAAATTATATCGAAGAAAAATAAGTAAACTATGTAGTTTTACTTCTTCATATATAATTCAAACTAGTTCAATAAAGAAAGACTCATGTGATCTTAATGGAGTACAAAAACAAGTGATTTAAAAGCCCCATATATAGATATATATTTATATACTTTAATGAAAATGGTTATCTGATACAATAAATCCCAGAGATCATTAATACCAAATTCATCTATGCAAATTGATAGGTCATTGTTGTATACAAAGCCATTGTAGTTTTCCAAGTAAAATATGAATACAAACAGGGTGATGCATGCCCGAATAAAACTCTGGTAACTTTCAAAAGACTATTTAATCTACATCAATTGTCTATTATAGATTAAGAAAATCGTAAATCTTCAGTTGCTTTGAAGAAGGAAATCTCAGCAAGAGAGCATGTTGTAGTGGAACCCAAAGACCTTTTCCAATACGGTCGTTCTCCCTTGGCGGAATCGTGGCATCCGAGTTTAACCTCCAAAAGGGAATCGAGTATAGGATTACAATACCATCTTAATATAATCAAAGGAATAAGATAAAAAAAGATGAGAACATGGAATTTACTTGTCTCGGGACTGGCCATCCCTTTGATCCTTGCAAAGTGAAGTCCATGACTCGGGAGGAGGAGTGGGTTCACAATAGGCTGATGGGTTCCCTTGCAAGAAAACGTACCCATCATCAAAATGCATATCCATAAAATTAAATCAAATAAAAATTATAGAGAGTAATGGAAAAAATTAGTTACATCGAAGCCCCATATGGAGATAAAATCATTATAGTGAGTAATTGCAAAGATTTGTTACAATGAAGCTTTTACCAGTGCTATACAGAGTTAAAATTACATAGAGTAATTTGAAGAAAAATTATAGAGGAGTATTTACAATGCTAATACAGAGGTAAGAATCACATAGGGTAATTGTGATAAGTACTTACAGAGAAGTACATACCAATGCTAGTACAAAGACTAATTACCGAAACTATTCACGAAGAATGGTTACAGAGAATAATCATCGAAAACCAATTATAATTATAACTACAGAGACAACAACAACCCCTTTAAAAGGAGATGGATCTACAAGTATTTCCTCATAGTACACAGACAAATTTCAAATTAGGGAAATCTAAATATCAAGTGAAAGAATCATAGAGACAACGACAACCCTTGAAGGAGATAGATCTACACGTTTCCTAATCAAACTCGGGAAGACCTCTTAGCTAGGGAGATAAAAATATCGATGAGTAACTGCAAAAGAGTAGAGATAGCATTTAAAGAAACCATTGTATCAACATTACATCGCATCGAGTAGACCGGTCCCGAGCATAAAGCATCTACGCAAAAACGTCAAGGATCATGGTATAAATGTAATACAACGAGCGTCGAGGGTTACAGTCAAGTATAATGGTTAAACCTTGGGCTATGGCATGAATTGACTTGACGGTTGGACATGGTGAGGGAACAGGTTGTATGAAAAAACTCAAGAGAAAGTGTCCGAGTCTCTTTCTCACACTCTGAACCTCATTGTTAATAGCTCATAAGGTCGTTAATACCCTCGTTTAAAATTCAACCAGGAGCAGAAACAAAACTTAAAGGATTTGATTACGTACCAAACGACACACAATGGTGCTCTGACCACAAGTTTCAAACTTGGGAGAACTCAACAATACAGAAGACAAGTGCTATAAAATTTTAAACAGAGAAATAAAACACAATATCATAGTCTCTTTTGAATCCAAACTATTATGGGTAGAAAACCTTACCGGTTATAGAGCATTCAACTTCCATAGGCATACCGTTGTATCTATTTTACTCCCGAACAGGCTCTATGGAGTAACCAAGTCGTAGGGAGAACTCCATGGAGGAAAGACTAACAAAAACCAGGTATGAGGCTAAATGTGTCAGGCGTAATGGCACCTCAAACCCTTCATTCAGAGTGTAAGGGTGATGGAGTACCCCCCTCGATTTCCATGTGAAACCAAGGAAGTGGAGGGCCTGGATTTGGGTAATTTCCTGGAATGTCATAACCCAGAGTACATAGTAGGTAATCATTTTAAATGTTTGTCAACCCTTTTAATGTGAGAAAGAACGAGTGTCAGTTCGTAAATTCTGAAGTGCAAGTCTGACTTGTCACCCGCTGTGTCATAATGATCCATCTTATCTTCTACCTTGCTGGTTAACGGGAAAAATGCATGGTTAGGATGTGTGTCATATATGTCGGTTAAGCATTGTAACTAAGTATAACTACCTTTATCAAGTGGTCCCATGATTCACGACCTGAAAAGAACCTTATGAACCCCAGTCTTTACATGGCCAGGTTTAGACTTGTATAAATTTCATGGGAGGAACACATATTATATATATATATATATATATGATCAATATGACACCATCCATCGTGATGGCTAGATCATTTTTATCCTAGCTTAGAAAAAAAATTCAGTGTGGATCAATCCTTATACATCAAACTTAAAATGATATGGGTTTAGGCACTATGGAATAACTTAAATGTTATAGGTTATGATTAGGGTTTTTCTTATAGTTTTAGGAATACAACTATTATGGAGGAAAATCATCATGGTACGACAAGAATAACGTAAGAATGTTTATGAAAGGGTGCCATTATAGTGCGAGTAGTAAATTCCTCTCTTTGGTTAATAGTCTAAATAAATTTTTAAATTAAATCAAAGATTTGTGTCAAGTAATGAATGTTTGACAATAGTAAAGCAATGGATGGTTAAAACATTGGATAGACTTATAATGTAGTTGACAACAAGACTCATAGTTGTTTCCCCTCTATAATGTTTTTTTGTAGCTAAATTTGGGGTACATTACATTGATTCCATTGATAAATATTTCTTGTGTATATTAAGTGCTATATTGCGAATCATCTTTCAGTTTACTTCAAGGATATCAATCCTTTTCCTCTACAACACTAACACGATCATAATATTTTCTTGATGGCTAGCACATAAGTGCTCAATTCCAATGACTTTAGAAGACATTGAGCAATATTCTTCTGATAGATTGAACACAATCTTCATCTCTCCTCATAACTCTTATAAACTCATGCACATCCCTATTCTCCATATTGGACAAACTTGCACAATAAAGTTGATGTGGAAAGGAAAAGGTAACACAAGGATTTCCATTTACATAGACAAGGAAGAAACAACCAAAAATTCTATGAGCCCAAAAATTAGAACCCATATTGTTAATTAGGAAGACATTGTGCCCAAAAGAAAAATCACTTTTCCAGAATATGAGGATGATGAGAAATTTCTATCCCTACAACCAGGGTCCAAGCACAATATCTCTTCAAAGGGATTCCCCAACCTACACTAAAATTATATGCCTTTATAGTTACCAATCTATCACTGAGGATTTTCAAATCACTTGAATTAATGATAGAGAAAACAAGAATAATACCTTGAGTCTAAAAATAACTTGGTAACCAAAGATAAAAATTCTAAGAAAAGACAAGGGATTCCCAAGGGGTCAAACTCCAAACTCCATCACTATTATCTTACAAACCTTCCTAATTGAAACACATAAACTGACACACAAGTTCCAGTATTCAAAAAACACTTCATCCTCTCATAAAAATTTCATAGGGGATGTACCCAAAGGGGAAGGAATAAAATAGAGAGCCATAACAGAGACAAACTAAGAAACCAATGCAAAAAGGTATAAGAGGCATAGAAGAGGGAATCCCCACCACCTTGGCTTTAGAATTTTCCATTGTGTGAGTAAAAAAAATCTAAAGAAAGCAAAGGATGAAAAACCACCCAAGACTTATTGAACTACTCACCATATGGATAGGCACACCTCTAGACCAGTTGTAATTGCACCCAAATTTGTACCTTGTCCAAGCCATTATCGCACAAATCATGTACCAAACATCAACTATGCATTTAATTCACATGAACCATAATGCATTTCACATGTTGTGACGAGCAATATTTATCCTCTATTCACCCATCCCAATTATTCACTACTATGTTGTAAATATTTCCCTCATATGCTTAGTAAATGCAAATGAGGACTCACTTAACCAAGATACTTAGGGTATAAACATGGATTCATGACCCCCAATTTTTAACAAGGTTCCATCTCTTAGTTTAGTGTATTTTTTAGACCAATGGTCAACTTCCTCGTTTAGGACTCGTTTAATGTGGTAATATGAGACTTTGACAAAATATATGGATTCATGCTTGATCCGAGCAATGAAAGTTTTCAGTTTGTGTCCCTTAGTGTTTGATTTGTCGATCATTATTTTAATGATTATCATTGAATCCTTGAAAACTAAGAAGGACCTAAAGTTTTCTTCCTTGGAAAGAGTAAATCTAGACAAGAGAGCATATGCTTCTACCAAGTTGTTTCATAATTAGTTGAGGCCATAGGAAAACGATATGAAGATTTTCCTCTAAGATCAAGGAGACTCCCCCCTTGTTGCCCTTAATGAAGAGAGGTAATGATGAACAATATATATCATATAAATTAAGTTAATTAATAACCAGTTATAAATAAGGATAAATAAAAAGTATAAGCATATAACACACCCAATTATAATAGTAAAATTTATGTTGAGACCATGTCGTGGATGACTAAAGTTATTGAGTTTTTTCTTATTATTTATTTCAAATTGTAAAATAGAAAATTTTGAGTTAGCAATACTTTCTTGAATTAAGAATAAATAAAAAATAAAAACAAATAAAAAAAAACACTGGGTAAATAAGGTACCTTTTCAAGTTCTCTTTTAGAATTATGAGATTTTTTTGGATAAAAATAAATAATAAAAACAATCATAACGAATAAATAAAAGCATTGGGTAAACATGGTAACTTTCCGAGTTCTCCTTTAGAGTTATGAGAATTCTTTTTGTGTGGAAATTTCATTACAATAATACTAATAAAGGATTAAGAAGCAACAAATTAATGTTTTGAATTTCTACTTTATTAAGCCATGATAAATATATTGATGGAAAAAGGACATGTATGACAAATACACTATGGTTGAAGCAAGGGAGTGTTTAATAATGAGAACATCATGTGAGTAACATATAAAAAATTTAAGCAATAATGAAGCACATTATTAGAATTAATCAAATAGCTCAATGAAAATTGATTTATGTATATATTTAAACTCTAGATATATATTTTAAGTTGTGGTGTGTAGCTTTATGTAGTTATCTCTATAGCTTGTTTAATTGTCCCATTATGGAAATAATGGGGCATCAGGAGTATAAATCCATCACATCACAAGAGCGATGAGTGGGGATTAGAACTGCAATGAAACTCATAAAGAAACCCAATTAATGCTCTTAACTAAGAGCCAAGACAAAACATTGACAATCAAGCCAAGTCACCATATGAGTGTGTCTCATGATGAGATTTAATGCATTCAAAGAATTTCCAAAATTACATGGCATTATGAGCAAGTCAACAATTGTAAGTGTAGCATTATTTAACCCTTACAAGTTCGGGTATGGAATAGAGAACTTTAAGTGCACATTATAATTAATTATGTTTTAACCATACAAGTCCAACTTGACATGTTTTAAGGTTTGGAGTGATGTACTAAAACAAATATTTTATCCTAGAAATCAATTTATCGATATGGGAAACATGGATGACGTATGCCTGAGGTGTCATCCTCCACTTAGTAAGCAAGTGGAAGGCCATGAGTAAACCTAATTTGAATGAAAACTTAAACATAAGCATGGCTTGTATTGATAATAAGGGAGAATATAACCTTTACAGTGCTAACTATGGATTTTGTAGTAACACCTAGAGAGGTCTAAACTTAGCAATGCTAAGAGTAAAGGATACATCATTGTTACAAGAAATACATTGACAACTTTCAAGCTAGTAAAAGGTTGGCTTCATGAAGAGGTCAACGGATTTTAAAGTCCCTAGGGTATTTATGATTATGAGAAACAACTAATGATGGGTTCATACTCTTAATTCTTTTGTATTATATGATGTGCATGTTAGAAGGTCTATGCCTTTATGGTGATACTTATTCTCCAGAGAGTGAAGGTCATGTGGCAATTTACTATTGGCCAACAAAATCCTACATAATTAATGGAGAATTTGGTATTGTATGTAA
This sequence comes from Picea engelmannii, assembly GCA_009831015.1. Classification (NCBI taxonomy): domain Eukaryota; kingdom Viridiplantae; phylum Streptophyta; class Pinopsida; order Pinales; family Pinaceae; genus Picea; species Picea engelmannii. Next base: position 1,058,460 of record ML777807.1, on the reverse strand, counting down.
TTAAAAGTTATCCATTGTTGGAGCCCAACTTATATACTTGGGTAACCTATGTACTTAATTGTGAGTTGGAAATATCCTTGACCCCAGAGAGGTTATAGTATCGAGCCTACCATAGCAATGTTTGTGGGTTGTATTTAATAATTATATGGGTTAGTATGGTGATGTTGACAACATAACATTGTAGTAGGTGTTTGTGTTTAGTTCCACGTTCTTACGAACATTCAAATGGATACTATAACTGGGCCTATATTGTGAACCTAGAACTCGATTTTAGAACTATACATGTAACATTGTGGAAATATGTTTTACTATATCATAATGTATGATGGAGTATATCAACCAATTTTTATCATCCAAATTGATGTTAAGGCAACTCATGTTTGATTGATGAGTTGACTTGATCATACAAAAGTAGTGGATTTAGCTATATCTTGTGAAGGATATGTAACATTAATAAGACATGTCATAAGTACCTTAATTGATGATAGTTTATTAATAACAAAGAATGAAGAGAGTTCCCATGGAAGGGGTTAATTTTCTTCAAATAGAACATTTTATGAAGAGGGAGTCTCCCTTTTGGGGAAGGGAAGCATAAATTTTATTGGAGGTAGAGATTGAAATGGAGTGTCATGTATTATTATGCACGAGTCCCTCGTAAGAGGGGTGATTAGTCTAAATAGGAGAAAACATCCACAAACGCATTAATACATTTAGCAACTACTTGTTCACTAAGAAGGATTTTCTCTATGAAACAACTATATGTGTTGACATGTTTCCCTTTAAGCATAGGCATGTTTTATAATAGTTTTTTTTTGTAGAAAGCATAATGTGTCTTACCAATGATGAAGAGGAACCTAGAAATGACGTTTCCTTGGTCAGGATATAATTTATATGAATTAAGAAGAGAGTGAGATTGAGGAAAATGACCAAACAACCATCAAGTGTCGATGTCACATGAAAATCAATTAGTAGTATCTTAGTCAATTTCCTAAGCATGGAAATTTTGTGTGTGTTAATATCATGAGTGATGTCATATGTATGGTTGAGCTAGAGTGATAATCAAAGTCAATGGTGATTATTTATAATTATCAAGATATCCCAAATGGTATTGTATGTGTGACTTAATGAAATTTATATAGATGTTAATATAAGATTCACTTAACTAGAGAACCAATGATAATCTAAGGTTTTGATAGGAGGTCAAACCAATAGGATATACTTTAAATATGGGGGTCATATATGGAACTTAGGGAGAATAAATATATAAGAGAAGTGTGTCTTCACATTAAATAAATTACAATTAGTAATAAAATGGGTTCGAGACATTGTAATGTGTTTGATAAATAGGGTTAGTCACAATTGATATAATAATAGCCTCAACATGTTTTGAATCAAGTGAAGGTCCAATGGGACCTATATAGCACTAGGTCTGTTATCTAGGAATACATAAAGAATTTTGTAGTGACTTTCCTTATATTGTGAATGGCCGTAAATTATAATGATACTTATGTGAATTGTTTAACCAAGAAAATCAAAATGTGTAATTTTGGTACATGGATACCAATTCAAAATTATGTTGTGAATGTATAATAGATGTAAGGCATGGTGTAAATACGCATACATTTGTTAATTGAATGTTAATACAAATATGGATTATCATATGAAAATGTGATGTTTGCGCATGGATATGAGCTATTGGTGAGCTAACCTACATCATGACGAGCTATGTAATAGTCAAATGACTTTATTGATAAGGCAAACTAGATGTCTTATATGCCAGGAAAATAATATATACTATAAGTTTTACTTATGATTTAATTTAAATGATTTCAAATATTTCCATGGTTTGTGGTAAGTGTGGTTTTGATAAGACACACGAATTTCATAGAGTGGTTGTATAATGAGGTTTTTCTTAGAACAATAGATGCACAATATGGCTCAATATAGGGTGTTTACCCTAGTTTTATCAAGAAGGGTGGATGCATTTCCCATCGATTATTATGTTGAACCTAATTTTATTAGGAGGGGTGGAGGTATAGTCCAACATTTATGCTCTAAAACGTTGAGTTGTGGGAGGGATATGTTAAGTCACGTTTCCCATAGACACATGATGGAGACTTATATTTTCCTTTTGGGGAATCTTAGTGAAGATAGGTGGAACTTCCTCTTATAGTTTCTATATGGGTTTAGTCAATGTTATTGATGCTCTGACATTGTCCAATAGAGGAAACAATATGGTGTGGAATATGGAAGTAGGTTAGGAGGAATGATGATTTGAAATTAGTTGAGAATGATGCTTGGGGATTAGATGTGCCACTCATTTTTTTTTACTTGGTTCCTACCTTGTTTATAACACTTGTTTTGAATCACTTTTGATATTTTTTAGTGTGATGATCAATGAATGAATTAATTATTATTTTTTTATTTAAGATTACTGAATGGTGCATTTACTTGATTTACCATCATGCATTGCTAAGGACCTAACCTCCCTACCCCTCACATAGGTAGAATAATATATTTCCATGTAATAAAGGCCAATATTAATAAGGCCTAACAACAATAAGGAAAAATAAGTCAAATTTAACAAGACCTAATAGAAGCTTCTGCTTCTAGAAGGATATTCCTCTAGATTGTTGTTTTGGATATACAAATTTAGTATAAATAGGAGTAGAGGGTATGAGAAGTTTTTTCTTGGATATTATTGTAATAGAGCTCTGCTCTACTGGAGGTTTCCCCCTCAAAGAGGCAAGTGAACATTTCTATCATTAATCAAGGTCTCTTTCTGGTGTTATTCTGGTATTATTATGCTATTTTTATGGTTATATCATTGCTTTTATGCCATTTCTAGCTGAAATATTTTTGTTATGCATACTATTTTATATGTGGAATAATACAAGTGGAATCATATCACTTTCCTTGGAAGAAAATTGTGGGTTAATTCTTTTCAGGGTAAAGACGTATTCTAACATCTTAAAGCTACATAGATCTGTCATTATGCGCATAAACCTACGGTCCGGAAGTCATCCACATAGGAAATACAATTACTTAAGCGCACATCTGTTGGCCACCCTTCTAACCTTTGTTGGTACCCCTTCAAGTATTTTTGCATCAGAAAACACATGTATACATATTGACCTATATCTCCTGAAGCCCTTCATAGATAAACCGATCAACCGCCTAACTTCTATAGTTCCACTGAGAAAAAACTCAAGAAGATACTCTCTAGTACCTGGGTAGTCAGGTAGTACAACTAAGAGCAGGGTCTAGCCTCCTTAGTTGGTGCCCTGAGATATTGGGCTGAGTACTACTGTTGGACCCCGCATGTATATCAGAGTGTTATAGCATAGGAAAACCCCTTGTCTATAGATACCCTTCATAATATAACCCTTGGGATGGAAAAAAAAATAGAACAAACAATATCTACTGCTGCACAACTATTCCTCCTGCATTCAGGTTGCAAAATTACTACACATTTCTTCTTGTTAAGAATTTGGGCATTTCAACACTGCAATATTCTTTAGATCGGAGTATAACTCCACATGAGTAAAGAAAAAAGAGTCTGGATCCTGTTGGCACCATTATTTGAGTCCTATCCAATTGGATTCCTCTCTTCACCTTTATCACAATCATACCTATCATTTTTCAACAATTGTTTTTTTCCCATGGACCCGACCCCCTTCCAACACCCTTATTTGGGCCTTACCCCTTTGGATTCCCCTTGTCGCCCTGATCGTCATGATACACTTCACCCATAACCCATTTTTAGTGTGGTACCTCCCATCCCTTTTTATTATCCCTCTTCATCATGGCCCACACCCGTAGCCAACACTTGGAAGCTCGCTTCAATTCCTTGTCCTCTAATTTCACAGAGACACTACAGGAAGTGTGACAACTCAGTGTTGATTTTTCCACCATCAATAAAAACATGCATTCCTCCATAGATGCCAATTTTTCCACCATGAATAAAAACATGCATTCCTCCATAGATGCCAATTTTTTCACCATCAATAAAGACATGCATTCTTGCATAGTTGCCAAAATGGAAACCATCAAATAGGACCTCACTACCCATATTGCATCCTTCGCTACCATGATCTGCGCCAAGATGAATATCCTTGTAGATCTTCCCTTCTTTGACCCACCTTTTCACTCCAAAGGTGAAACTTCCTCTAATTCCCAGACTTTTCAGCTTCATCACTTTCAGCGTGACCTACGCCTTCTACATGTGGATGTGAACAAATTTGATGACTCAAATCCCACTAGATAGGTAACTTAAATGGAACATTATTTCTCTTTGTATGGAATTACAGATGAGTTGGAAAAAATTTGATATGGTGTTCTCCATATAGATCAAGAACGTTGGCAATGGTGGAAATGGAGAAAAAATGCCCACTAAGGGTATGTGGCTTGGACACAATTTGTGGAAAATAGTTATGAGTTCTTTGACATTGACACCAACCATTTAGGCAGTTTGAAAAAGTTGAAACAATCTGGCACAATGGAAGACTTTATAGTCGCTTTTGAGCGACTAGATTTTCATACAGAGGGCATGTCTGATGCTTTTTTTCGAGAATGTTTTATCAGTGGCATCAAGGATGATATTCATGCCCATGTCCTCATGGATCGGCCTCGTATTCGGGTAGAATATACTACAAGAGCTAAGGAATCACAAAAGGTTGTCTCTTCTCAAACCCGAAACCCTCCTTTATTACTCTCCCTAAACCAGTCACTCCCACTCCTCCTTCCACTCCACTAAAGATACAAAAATTGACCAGGGAAGAAATGGATAAACGCCAACTCAAAGGAATTTGTTATAATTTTGATGACAAATATTTTCCTAGGCACAAGTGTAAGGAACAAAATGTTTTTATGGACATCTCCGAGGATGTTTCAAAATACTATGTTGAGGCCCCCCCTATGGCAGAGTCACCTGAACCCACTGACATGACCCCACCCTCCGACCCTCCTAAAGTTGAAATGATCATTTCCCTGAATGCTCTCATTGGGTTCTCTTCTCCCCAAACCCTCAAGCTAATTGGTTACATTAAGCATCAGAAGGTCATCATCCTTATTGACACTGGAAGCACCCATATTTTTATTCATCACCGCATTTACCAAGAAACTAATTGCTATATCTGTGTAGTCGATATTTTTCAAATCATGATTTCCAATGATGGGTCCATGCAATGTGCGAGGCGTTGTCAAAATGTGCATCTCCAAATTGGCCAGTATCACATGAAATATCATATGTTTTCTATTGGCATGGGAGGTTGTGACATTGTGTTAGGTACATAATGGCTAACGATTCTAGGTCCCATTATCATGGATTTTAAGTAATTAACCATGCAATTCAACTAGGAGGTCCAGAAATATACGTTCCAAGGCATCACCGCCAGTTCCTCGGAGGTCATCAGTTCCCATCACATGGAAAATATCCTCAAAAAAGTTCATTATGGAATTATTGCGCAACTCCATGCCATTCACACCACTTAGACACCCTCAGTGTCGCAGAACCTCCAATCCATCCTCTCCAAACATCAAACTATTTTTTCCACTCCCCAAGGACTTCCTCCTTTCCATGGTGTTTATGATCATTCAATTCCCCTTGTCCCTGACATCCTTCCTCCCAATGTTTGTCCCTATCGTCATCCCTTTACCCAGAAAAATGAAACTGAGAAAATTGTTCAAGAACTGCACACTGGAAGTGTTATCTGTGCTAGTATGAGCCCCTACTCTTCTCCTGTGGTCATGGTCCTTAAGAAAGAAGGCTCTTGGCACATGTTTCTTGACTTCTGTACCCTCAACAAACTCACCATCAAAGACAAATTTCCCATTCCTATCATTGATGACCTCTTGGATGAATTGAGTGGTGCCCAGTTATTTACTAAACTTTATCTTCATTCTGGCTACCACTAGATACGTATGAACGAGGTAGACATTCCTAATAATTCATTTCAAACTCATGAGGGCCACTATGAGTTTTTGGTCATGCCCTTTGGCTTGTGTAATGCTCCCTTCAATTTCCAAATCCTCGTGGATCATGTCTTCCATCCTTTTCTCCATCATTTTGTCTTATTTTTCTTTGATGATATCCTCACCTATAGTAAAACCTAGATAGCCCATCTTTCTCATGTGGATTGAGTTCTACATCTACTCTCTCATCACCAAATTTTCTTCAAACAATCTAAATGTGATTTTTGTGCCTCAGAAGTCGAGTACTCGGGTCATATTGTTGGAAAGGCAGGTGTTAAGGTGGATCCTAAGAAGATTGAAGCTATGCAGGATTGGACTTGCCTAAAGACTCTCAAAATGTTGCGTGTATTTGTGGGTTTAACATGCTATTATCGCAAGTTTGTTAAGAATTATGGAAAGATTGCAACACCTTTCACTGCTCTCCTTAAAAATAATTCTTACACTTGGACTCCAACAGCTGATCAAACCTTTCAAACCTTGAAGAAGGCCATGTGCACCAGTCCAATCCTGGCCCTTCCTGATATCACAAAGACTTTTGTCCTTGAATGTGATGCTTTTGGGAGAGGAATTGGAGCAGTCCTTATGAAATATTGTCAACCTTTGGCCTTTACCAACAAACAATTGTCAAAGAAAAATTTGGGCTAATCAATCTATTGGGTAAGCACTTCCAAATTAAGACAGATCATCAAAGCCTTAAGTATTTTAATGAACAACACCCTTCCTCCCCATAGCAACAAAAATGGGTGAATAATCTCTTTGGATATGATTATGAGATCATTTACAAGAAAGGAAAAGACAATGTGGTTGTCGATGCACTTTCAAGAAAATATGAAGATGAAGGGTCTTTTTTTTCCCTCTCCTTCATTTTTCCAGATTGGCTCCAAGTTGTTCACTGGGAATGGATACAAGATCCCAAAGTTTTGCATCCAATATAACAATTGCAGGCCAATTCTCCAATTTCCCCAGGGTACTCTTGGCACAATGATGAGCTTCACTATAAAGGTCGTTTGTATTTAAGTAAACAGTCACAAATTAAATCCACGATAATTTTTGAGCTTCATGCTACACCCACAGTTGGGCACTACGAGTTTACCAAAACCTATGACTGGGCCAAACGTTCTTTTTTCTGGGATGGTATGAAATAGGACGTTCACAATTTTGTGGAAGAATGTGATGTTTTTCAATGCCACAAGGGAGAAACAGTCAAAACTCCTGGCACACTACAACCGCTTTTGATTCCACCTGTTATTTGGAGGGATATCTCTATGGATTTTATTGAGGGATTACCTAAATCAGGAAATAAACCAGTCAGCGTGGTGGTCATTGATGGTCTTTCCAAGTATGCTCATTTCTTTTCTCTTCAACACCCATTTACCGCCTCCATTATGGCTCAACGTTTCATTTATCAGGTCTTCAAGCATCATAGCATGACTCATTCTATTGTTTCTGATCGAGAACCCACTTTCAACAACAATTTTTGGCAAGAATTGTTCAGGATATAGGGAACCCAATTTCATCTCAACACAACTTATCATCCCCAGACTGATGGTCAAACTGAAGTTGTCAACAAGTGTTTGAAAATGTATTTGAGGTGTTTTGCATTAGAAAGTAAAAATCTGTGTGCTCAATGGTTACCACTAGATGAATGGTGGTGCAACACTTATTACCATACAACTACCCACATGAATCCTTTTGAAGCAGTAGATGGAAAAAATCCACCTTCAGTTCTCTCATACCTGCCAGGTGTGTCGAAGGTCCAGGCAGTTGACCAAATGCTTACAGTTTGAGAGGCTATTCTTCATACCCTCAAATAAAATTTGGTCATGGCCTAGAATTGCATGAAGCAATAGGAAGATCAAGGTCGCTCTGAACATCAATTTGCTGAAGTAGAACATGTGTTTCTTCGACTGCAACCTTATAAGAAAACTTCCCTTAAGGCTAACCATTGTTAGAAACTGGCGCTCAAATTTTATGGTCCTTATACTGTTCTCAAGAATATGGGATAGGTGGACTATCAGTTAGCTTTGCACAGTCATTCTAAGATCCATCCTTTTTCTCATGTCTCCTGCTTAAAGAAGGTGATTGGAACTAAGTGCCAAACTCAAACTAACCTTCTCGAGTTGGATGAATAAGGCTCCATCTGGTTGCAACCACAAGAAATTTTGGACCAACATGAGTGTCATCTGCGCCAGCACATCATCAAGGAAGTATTAGTCCAGTGGAAATATACCACTCCAGCAGATGGCACTTGGGAACCAACTACCATTCTGCAACAATTTCCTCATCTCAAGTCTTGAGGACAAGGCTATTTTTATGGGGGAGGATATGTTAGGGATATAACCTCCCTAAGGAGAGAAGCCATGAAATGTAAGGAAGTGGTTCCACCAAAGTTTTCACAGGTAAAATAAGTTGAATTCGATTGCTATAGTTTTGACCACAAGATCGCATCCGGAAAGATGAAAGCCAACGTGGAGTGTTAGCATTCCTGGATTGGAGGAGGGTTTCACCAAAAGCGCATATCTTCCAAGAAGTAAAATTTTACCATGTTAATGACGCCACAACATTGCATGTTCATATCCATGTCAAATATTGAACCAAGCCATGGAAATATTGGCATACAACAATTTTTTTTCGTCCTTGAGAATGAGCGTGTGCTTTATTTCCTTGTTTTTACTTTTTATTATTAATTTAGTTTAGTTTTCTAGGTTTGTTTTATTTTAGTTTTAGTTGAATTTTATTTCAGATTCCATTTCAATTTTAATTAACGTAATTTTGTTTTAGATAGTTAAAAGATTTTAGTTCTCTCATTTTTATGTTCAATTACTTTAAGAGAAGTTTAATTTTATCTTATTTAGAATAGTTTTACTTTTTCTTCATTGTAATTTTGTTTATTTAGAATAGCTACAAAATCGTATATTCTGTAGCCATTCTTTTTTAAAAACATAATTAGTTTATCTTTAATTTAATTTAGTTTTAGTCTAGTTGTTTTTTATAATTAGTTTAGCTTTTAGTTTAATTTTTATTTTAGTATGTTTGTTTTTTTTAGTTTTAGTTTTATCATAATTAGATTTTAACAAAATTTTATTTGATTTTCATTGATTTAATCGATTTGTTTGGATTGTAAGCTATGATGGAGAGATTGGAGCCTAAGCTTAAGGGCAAGGAAAACAAACTCATACACCTATAAAAGAAGCATGGATACACATTAGAAAGGAGGTTGGAGGATGAAAGAATGAAAGAAGGTTGGTCTTAGGTAAGGAGAGACTTGTGCTATCACAAACTCTTTCTTGAAATATTTTTTTTTTTTAGTTAGAAATCAATTATAGAACTGGTGCACTATTGTCGAGTTTTGTAAACTGATAGAAGACTCTCAAGTCTTTTGTTTGTATTTATATTTTGATACTATTATCATATTTTGAATTAGTAGAAGACTCTCCATTTGAAAAATTCCATTCTCGATGAGTATGAGTTCGTATACTGTACACTTTTGTCAGTTATGTGAATTCATGTTTATTTAAAATCATTGATAAGTTGTCTTTCATGATTAGTTTGACTTTGTTAATTAACCTCTGAATGTGAGTATGTGTATCTATAGTTTCTAGTAACTATTTACTAGATTCATTATTGGTATGCATTTTCTTTAATCCTTGTCTTTATTAAATGTGAACTGTTTTCTTATTTAGACAACTTTCTTATCTCATGTTCAATATATTTTAATCCTCCATATTGAGTGTGAGTATATATATCTAATCTTTCCTTAGTAATTATTTACTGAGTTAAGATTGATGTGCATTTATTTTAATCATTATTAGGTTATAAAAACTACTTATATATCTTAATAGCTTACCTTTATATCATGCTCAAGTTTTTGTTATTCTTTTTTCTTCTAACTAAGACATCATGAATTACTTCTATATCTCAGTTATGATAGTCTAGGCTTAGAATAGAGATAGATTAATATTTTTCTTTTATGCAATTAGGATTTAGCAAAGCTTCAAGTTAAGTCTCCATTTAGTAAAGAAAAACCTTTAAACAGGTAACTGGACCCATTATAACCAGTCGAAATCAACATCTAAAACGAAAAAGGGTCTGATTGGGGCCCTGACTGGGTGATTTCTCAAATGTTTATCATGGTCAATTCTGGCCATCAACATTTTTGGCGCTAAAAGGAGGGCCACAGATAGATTATCTGTGTAGAGTCTTATTCTATTTTTTTTTTTAACTAATCATGGATCCTGTGTACATTCCTACTTTGGGTCACACTTTTAGTTCATGTAGGCCTACCAGATACATATCCAAAAAACATCTTGAATCCTTGTCTAATTTAAAGTTTGATGGTGAGAGTAAAATTTCCACTTTTGATCATCTTTATCAATTTATAGATAAATGTAAATCTTTTGACATCACTAATGATAATGAAATTTGCAAGTTGTTTACTCTCACATTCCAAGGACGGATTCAAAAATGGTACAAAGTGATACCAGGTAAGTCTATACATTCATGGAACCATTTTATGCATGTTTTTCTGTTGGCCGATCAAAATTATAATTATGAAAAATTGTGTTTCGGAATTGAAAATATTTCTATACATGCATATGAATCTCTTGATGAATTTTATGCTAGATTCATGTCACTTTGTTTTAGATTCCATATTGAGGACTTACCTTCAACAGAAGATCCAATTGAATGCTTTACTTCTCTTGTTCTTCCTGCCAATGAATGTAGGAAATCAAATGAGGATGAACATGATGTGTTAGATCGATTAGTTAATTTTGATTCCACATCTAACTTTATTGAACCCTGTTGGCAACCACCAGTTATTTTCGATCACAATCAAAGTTCCCACAAAGAAATAATATCTTTCTATAGCTGCCATCACCTTTCATTTGTAAATATTTATGTTTCGAAGTTTCGAAGCGATGATTGAATTAAGATTATCTTATTGAGATTTTATTTATTTATTTATTTGCATTTTCGTTTGTTTTTTTTTAAATTCATGACTGTAAGCATGAATTTAAATTTGAATTTTAGACAAATTTTCATATCTTTTACCTTAGAAATATCATTTTAAAAGGCATCCATATATGGTTAAAACTCAAGTCTTATGAATTTATTGATTAATCCACTATCAAAATCTTTGTAGTATTATGGGTATCATGAATTCATTAGTTCTATAGTTAATCGTTGAATTAATTTGTGAAATGATCCAATGCATTAAAATGTTAGCTTAACATTTGATATGGTTTTCACAAACTCAAAAGTCATTTCATCATTCATGTAAATTGGTACAGGCATGTTGTACCTATGTTTTCAAATAACCTTGTTGGCCTGAATATTAATGAGACCATTCATTATGCGCATGGGGTCTTGTACTCTGAAGGGTTCGACACTCATTGCGAGAAATGGTTTGTAGTTTTACGAGCCCTCTGGTTTTCATTTTCCCTAACTCTTCTGTCCAAGTTATGATAGCCCCCAAACTCTACAATTCCCGTGCCTTTACATTCCACTTAGACCTCTCTCTGTTTCTCATCCATTGGAAACCCAAACCTATCCCTTGTGGTATATGTTGTATCCTTTTCACAGTGGGAACGACACCTGTAGTTCATATCGAGCCAAACAGGTGCCAAGCTCTTCTGTCCCATGACAATGCTATAGATGACCTGAAGGCTCATGGGTGGGATGCGTTCCTCAAGAATTTCGAAGGCTACAATCTCCAGGTTGCACAGGCCTTTGCACATACTTTTGATAGTTTTAGGGCCAAGGTCGGGGATGTAGAGTTAGAAATAACAAAGGATTTCATAAGCAGGGCGACAGGACTCCCATTAAAAGGCGAGAGGTGGTTTAAGAATGTTAAAATAAAGGATGTCCCATGGATTTTATTCATGGCTTCCCGCAAATCCACTTGTTGTACAAAAGGTATTCCCATTTCTCTTATAAAACCTAGATCGCACAATCTCATTTTGATTTTAAAATAGTTTGTCACGTGTGAAGGTTGTTATGGGTTGTTTTTTCTGTATCACATTCAGTTTCTTATGACTTTCATAGGGTTTGAGTTGAATATGCCATTTTACCTATTAATGAGCCTTTACAAAATGTCTAAGGGCTATAAGCAAAAGATCATGAATGCTCTATCAAGTCTATTTCATCATGAGCTCATTAAGATACTGTTGGTTTCTCACTTGCTGCAAATCGATGATAGTTGGGAGGATTTCTTGAGTCGAAATGGCTTCACCGAGGTCGACAATACGGTCATCCCTCATTTAACTGTAAACCCCAATTTGGACATACCAGTGACTGAAAGCCAGGCCTTCAATTCACTTAATGGCTCATAATTTAATGAACCTGTTTCTATTGTTGATGAAACTGATCAGGGGATCAAATTTTGATCAAAAATTCAAAGTGCTCGGAATCGCTTAAAAACGGACGAGAGCGTAGGCCCCGTCGTTGCGAACCCAACACAACTCGTTTCGTCTCAAACAAAACGTCGGGAGCGAGAGATATTGCAATCTGTTCATAAAGTCAAACAGGCAAAAAAAAGACGCTGACTGTACAGTCCGTACAGGCTGATGTGATAGGGCCGTACGACCGTACGATGATGTGGCATGTGATGACGTGGAAAAGTTTGGTTGGCAGTTGAGGGTGAATGATATCTCGACACGTGGCATTATTTGGTCAAGTGATTGGGTGCCACATGGCCCAATCATGGGCTGCCACGTGGCACCCCGGTATTGGTTGATTGTTTTGTTTGTTAAAATGTATTGGAGTTGGTGGGGTTCGACCCCCGGACCTCCCCACCATGTAAAGCCTTCACAAAATCTGCCCGACCATTGTACCGCCAATTGTTTCTTATTACATATGTGTGTTTTATTGTATTTAAGTTCACATATTATTGTATATGGCGGGGGGTCGGGCCGTGGCTTAGCCCCGGCCCGTGGTTTTGTTACATAACATATTACCTATGGTAATATTGTGCGCGGGAGTTGTTACGACGGAGTGGAGCCCCCAGTCGCGTGCTTTATATATGTAACCACCACATTGCATACGGAGTGTGTATTGCAAACAACCATGTGACCACACGAAGCGTGGGGAGATTAAGTTTTGGTTTCAAACAGTTAAGTTTTAAAGCCTGAGATCATATTATAACCCCCATGTGCCCAGGTGCTAGGCGGTTAGGGGCTGGCGCACCCATAACCATCCTACAGTTTGCACCGTTGGTGCGGTTGCACCCGGTGCTGGGTTTTTATGCTATATATTGCGTGTGTGCTAGGTTCATTGGACAAGGGTGTGTTTTGTAGATGCAGAGACAACAAACTTTAAGGGGGGACTTCCAGGAGGTCTAACTTCTTCGTTTTTTGACTGATTGAGGTGCCGAAAAAGCCCAGCTAGGGGCTTTTGGACGCTCTGAAGCCATTGGAGCAGTCTGTTGGTCAGTTTGAGCATTGTAAGGCATGTTTTTGAGAAATTTGAGCAATTAATATTAATGATCCATTGGAAGCTGGACCAGGAGATGTAGCCCAAGAGAGGGGTGAACTCCTTTATCAATTGTTGTGTTTATGTGCTTATGTTCATTGATTATGTTGTTGTCTATTTGTATCTTGCATGAGTAATCCTTTAATTAATGTGTTGCAAAATTGATCCATTTGCTTTTAACACATAACATTTACCTGCAATCATTTCAAGATTTTCAAGTCTTCTTCATTTTTAGATCAAGTTGGTATCAGAGCACTGGTTTTTGAAGACTTGATTGTTTTGCAAGTGTTTTGGTTCTGATGCTCACAAGGTTGAAACTCACAAGAGGAGAAGGTCAACTTGTGGAGCCAAGTTCTCATCCGATAAGGAGGAAGCATATACCATCACCGCAATTTTTAGGGAGGCATTCACCAAGTATGGCTCATGAATAAAGTCATGAACGTGTTCCTGCAGAAGATGAAGATCTCAGAAAGGTTGTCATGGAGATGAGAGAGATGATGAAGATCTTGATGGAAAGGAACATATTGTCACAAGGTGAAGGCTCCAACCCTTCAAGGCATAAGGGAAGCAGT
>ML777807.1:973884-1035701 GCA_009831015.1 Picea engelmannii | reverse complement strand
GATATTTTCCACTATATTTAAAATGTATGGAACCATAACTTAATTAATGATGGATAATTATATGAAAAATCTTAATTTCAAAAACATAAATGGTGTACAACATTTTTAACATTGGATGAAGCATGGAAATATGACTAAAAACACGATTGAATAAAAATAAAAATAAAAATAAAATAGAAAAGTTTGAAAATAGATGAAAAATACATCGTTGAGAAAAAAAAATTTGAAAATTTTGAAAATAAATGAAAAAACGAGCATTTAAAAAAACAAAGTGGAAACCTTATGTATCAAAAAAATTAAAATATCAAAAAACCACCTAAAAATGGTGGAGGGTGTTACTGGTAGCACCATTTTAAAAAATGAGGTAAAAAACTTGACCCCCTAAAAAATGAGAACTCTGTAGAGTTCTCGTTAAGTTGGTAACTATGTTTCTGGTAGGCCGCTTAATCAACCCCTTGATTTCAAAGATATCCAACAACACCTTCAAGGCACTAGTCTACCCGAAAACCCTTTAGGTAGTAATATTGTCAATCCTACTGAAACACCTATCCTTGGAGCCAGAGGATCTGGTATTCCACCTTCTCCACCTAGCTCATCCCCATCCTCTTCAGGAGAAGAGTCTTTAGACGAAGGCAGTTCTTCATCAGAATCATCTCAGCCTTCGACACCACCAACTCCCATGGCAAACCAAAATAATCCTTCCAGACCTTGGCTCCATCAAGTTGTCATGGCTGTACTTGGACCCCAACACCCATTAACAAAACATCCGGAGAAATGACTGCCTAAATTTGATCCAGATTGAAAACAATCCGTTGAGGATCACATCAAAAAATTCATGTTGGCCATTAGACTCCAGAGTGTTTAACATGAGGATGTGGTATGCACAATATTTCCTTATACTTTTGAGGGAAATGCCTCCACATGGTATTTTTCTCAACAACCTCAAACCATCGTCTCTTGGGACAAGTTTGAAACTTGTTTTTTGGAAAAAATTAGAGATGGTAAGTCTCCAGAAGTCTTGGTTATGGAACTCTCAAGTTTAAAAATGAACCCTAAGGAAAAAGTGAAGGAATTTAATCAAATATTTCTGATGTTAAAGAACAAAATCCCTACAGATTCGATGCCCGCAAAAAGTTTAATTGTTGCATATTATGCTAAAGCCTTGCACAATAACATAGCCATATGGGTCAAAAGGTCTAAAAAGAAAACGTTGTTAGAAGATTTTGAGGAAGCAAGTCAAATTGAGAAAGATATATTAAGCTTAAAATACAATCTTAGTAGTGACGCTGAAACAACCTCATCATCTAAGAAGAAAGTAGAAATTCTCACTAGACCACCTCAACATAAAAATCAGCAAGAAACTTTAGACTTAGAAAGATCGCAGAAACCTTTCCAAGAACTATCCAATTATGTCATCGATTTGAAAAGATCATCCGAGGAGGCATCCACAAGAAAATAAAGTTTCAAACCTCCTTTTAGAAAACCATTTTTGCCTAATTGGCCAAACCCGATCACAAAAGGTCTAAATTTTAAAAGTTTACAGTATGCTTTGCAAACCATATTAGAAGCACATGGTAATTCTACTTCTATTCCTCCTGAAAATTTTGATGATACAGTTGAGGAAGAGGTACTAGAAGAGGAGGATTCATCTCCCCCTGTTTTCAGTCACTTATCAGACAATATATTCCAAGAGAATTTTGAAACTGTCCACCCTTACAACACAAGAAGAAAAACACAAAACAAACCACCCTTGAAGTAAGTAAAAATGTGTTTCCGAAAGAGTCAAAGAAAACTGAAATTAAACAAATCCTAGCAGCCCCAGTTTTAGAATATGATTTAATTGAAGATCTAAAAAAATTGAGGGCTAATATTTTTGTTTTTGATTTGCTGAAATTTCCCCTTATTTTGCAGAAAATGCTTCAAAGCATCGCTGAAAACAGTAGAAAGAATCATCCTAGAAGAAAAAAATCAGCAGAAATTGTTTCAAACCCAATTAAAAATGTCCCAACTAAAACGACATCTAAACCTCTAGATAAAAGGGACTTAGTAGAAAAAACTGTAGCAAATGTAGATAAAACTGTTTTAGGGACAACAACAAAAAATCAACAAACTTCTGTTGTTAACACTCGGAAAAATGTCCCGCCTTTTTTGTTAACCTTTGAAATTTTAATTGGAATGTACATAATTGTATGGTCGATTATGGCGCATCATCAAACACGATGCCTCTATCTGTATGCCAAAAAATTAATGCAAAAGTTAAACCTTCTAATCTCAAAAGCATTCAGCTAGATCAAACAAACGTTAAAGTAATTGGTGAGCTTAAGAATGTGTTGATTAGACTATCATCCAATCCTAAAGTTCATCAGATAATTGATATTATCATTGTTGATATTCCTAAAGTTTATGGTATGTTTTTAAGCAAGGATTGGTCATAGAAACTAGACAGTTACTTTGCCACATATTGGTCTCACTTATGGCTTCCTGAAAATGGACAACCCAACAAAATCAGGATAAAAAAGAAAGTTATCTTAAACATACTGTAATGGATCTGAATGATAAAAATTAGCCTTTCGTTACATCTGCAAATTCATTTGAAACACAGGGAATGAATACCTCTTTGGTAGTTTCATGACCGAAATTTCTTCTATTACTGATCTTGGGCAGCAGTCTGAAGTTACAACCTATACTCAGACACCAACATTACCAAGTTTTCCATGTACTGCTGACGACGCACAGATCTGGTCCTTATAGTTTGACGGATCCAAATCCAAAGAAGGAGTAGGTGTTGGCTATGTACTCATCGATCCTACAGGTAATAATACTTGTATTGCTTGCCAATTAGATTTTGAATGTACTAACAACACAACCAAGTACGAAGCACTTCTACAAGGACTTAGGAAAGCATTGGATATGGACGTGTGGAATTTGATAGTATTAGGTGATTCAGAAATCGTGGTCAAGTAGGTAAGAACCACCATACACTATTTATCACCACATATGAAAAGATACCAAACCGAGGTATGGAGTTTGATGCATAAAGTTTCAACATTTAACATAAATTCCATTCCTAGATTGAGTAATTCAGAAGCTGATTTATTGGCCAATGTTGCTACTAAACTATTTCTCACTGAAGGTATTTCCCCTAATGCTTTTTCAATCAAATGATTGTTTAGGCCGTCGATCCCAGATAAGATCACAAATTGGAGAGTATTCAATGATGACCAACAAATAATCAACTTTATGCATATGGAAGACACCTTCCAAAGTGCAGTCATTGATGAAGGTACTCATGACGAGAACCTCCAAAACTTCATGGTAATATCTGATCCCCGACCTCCTGAATCGACATCTGAGCTAGTAAACTCTATCCCCGGATATATTGTAAACCTAAAGAAATTATATGACTTGCATGATAAATTTAGAGGGAGAGTAAATTGTAAAATTAACAGTGCCTCTTTGATCCATGAAATGGTTAATTTAGGAACAAGGGATAATCCTCAAAATATTAATCTGGGAAAGTAATGTTTCGAGCAAGAAACATTCAATTTTATAAAGTTATTTAAATAATTTAAAGAGGTTTTTTCTTAGACCTATGATGACTTGAAAACATTTGACCCCAACATCATACAACATGTAATCCCTATGAAACCCTAGATTCAACATTTTCAATGGAAATTGAGGAAGATGCATCCTAAATTGGAACCCATAGTTAAAAAGGAACTAAACAAATTATTAACTGCAAAGATAATTTTCCCGGTTAGGCACACATAATGGGTGTCTAATTTAGTTCCTGTAAGGAAGAAAAGTGGTGAAATTCGACTCTGTGTCGATTTCCGGAATTTAAATCGAGCATCTGACAAAGACAACTACCCTGTCCCTCCAATGGAACAAATTCTACAATAGGTGTTGGTTTCCAAAATACTATATTTGTTGGATGGTTTTTTGGGATACAACCAGGTCCTTATGTCTCCCTCAGATCATCTTAAAACCACCTTTCGCACCCCATAGGGCACTTATGCCTATAGGAAAATGCCTTTTGGACTGATAAACGCCAGTGCCACTTTCTAGAGAGCAATGGATATTTCTTTCCATGGCCTCATTAATTAGTTGGTCATATTCTATATTAATGATGTTACCATCTTCTCTAAAAACAAGAAAGATCATTTGTCTCACCTTAGGGCTGTCCAGGAACGATGTCACAAGTTCGGCATATCTCTTAACCCTAAGAAATTGGTTTTTGTAGTAGAGTAGGGAAAACTGTTTGGTTTTATAGTGTCTAAGGATGGAATTATTATTGACCCTGAAATAACCCAATCTATTTCTAAACTCCCCCCTCCTTCTTCTAAAAAAGCCATGCAATCCTTTTTGGGCAAGATTAATTTCGTCAAAAGGTTTGTCCCAAGTTTCTCAAAAAGGGTTAGACCGTTTCAAAATTTAATTTAAAAGGATTTTTTGTACCATTGGGGACCACAAGAAAGTGAGGCTTTCGATTCAATTATAAAAGCAATAATATAAGCCCCTTCCTTGATGAGCCCCGACTTTTCTCATGATTTCACTCTTTACACTTTTGTGTCTGACCAATCTTATGTTGGCATGCTAACACAAAAAAACGATGAAAGAAATGAGATACCCATTGCCTTCATGAGTTCAACTTTTAAAGGAGAAGATCTTAAATACCCAGCAGTAGATCAACATGCATATGTTGTTTTCAAAGCAATGAAATACTTCTGGTCTTACATGTTGAAATCCATAACGAAGGTTATTGTTCCTTACCCAATTGTAAGAAACCTGTTAGTACAAAAAGAGCTGGGTGAGAAAAGGGAAAATAGGATGAAGTCACTACAGGAATATGACCATGAAATAACCCATGCACAAATTGTTAGAGGTCAAGGCCTGTGTAAACTAGTGGCTGATTTAGTTGAGGAGAAAGAAATTCAAATAAACACCTCAATTGTGAATCAACATAACAAAAAACAAATCAGTTGTGCGCAAGTTACTGCCAATTCTTGGTATGAGAAAATTAAATTTTATTTAACACATGGATATGCTCCCCGCAATCTTGATCCTAAAAACATAAGAGCACTTAGGCTTAAATATGCATCTTTCCAGTTAATAAATGATGTATTATTTCGAAATAACTTTGATGGTGTTTTTCTGCGTTGTTTAGAAAAGGAAGAGTCAGAAAAAGTGTTAGTTGAACTTCATGCAGGTGAAGCCAGTTGCCACTTTGGTGGAGATACCACTACCCACAAAGTGCTGAGAGATGGTTACTATTGTCCTACCTTGTTTAAATATGCCCATACACTATGTCGTAGATGCACAATATGCCAAAAGGCTACAGGACGGGTGAAAAAGGCAACATTCCCTTTGCAACCAGTTACTGTGGATACACCTTTTCAGCAATGGGGCCTAGATATCATAGGACCAATTAATCCCTCTTCTTCGCAACAACACAAGTATATCCTTACAACAATAGATTATTTTACTAGATGGTCCGAAGATGTACCTTTGAAAGTAGTGAACACAAATCAGGTAGTATATTTCCTTAACTCTCATATCATCCCTCGATTCGACATTCCTGAATGTCTGGTTTTTTATAATGCCTCTTACTTTTCATCCCTTGATATGAATGTTTTTGCTCTGGAAAATGGGATTAAAATGAAGTATTCTACAAGATACTACCCTCAAGGAAATGGTCTAGCAAAATCAATAAACAAAAATTTAATCAAGATTATTAAAAGGACAGTTTCAGAAAATCACAAAAAATGGCACATTGTACTGTATAATGCACTCTTGGCTGATAGGGTAACACCAAAAGCTTCTGTTGGTAATTCCCCTTTGTTGCTCGTCTATGTAAGAGAAGTTATTCTCCCCCCGCACATCTTACTCTCTTCTCTACATTTGTCACAGAAAGTTAAATAAGAGGAGTGCCCTCCTCTAGAAAATCGAATAAATGCCTTATTAAAACTAGAGGAGATGAGAACACAAGCAAAGCAGAAACTGGATCAGCACTAGCAAATTGTAAAAATATGTTTGATTCAAATTCATATTCAAACAAGAATTTTGATGTCAGAGATCTAGTTCTCAAGTGGGACAAAGCCCATGAGGGGAAGGGGGAACATACCAAGTTCCAAAACCTGTGGTTGGGACCATTTGTAATTTCTGAAAAACGGTGTCCCAACTCTTTCAGTCTACATAATTTGGAGGGAAAACAAGACACTTTCCTAGTGAATGGCCAAGCCCTCAAGAGGTATTTCACCTGATGATTTATGTTCCACTCTTCTGTAAATATTTTTAATGTTTTATTTTCTGTTTTTCTTTTGGTTCTTTTCATTTTGCTTGCTTTTGATTTGTTTTCTAAAAAAATTCAGAGTCACCATAAATTTGTGGAAGGGAATCAGAACCCGCATTCATTAGCAGCAGTTGATAACTTCCCAAGCACCTGAGCAGTAAGTGATAAAACTCAAATCTATTGAAGTAAGTTTCTATTCCAATCAATGTTTCTAGTTTCTCCTTGAAATTGCAAGTAGACGCGATTGTCATTAATAAACTTCTAATGCTGTCCCTGTTTTAAGGAAAACAAATCAACTGTACCTTCCCGTTCCCGAGATGGTTTCCTAACAGAAATCTAAGTGTCCAAAGTGTGATGAAGGTCATCAAAAGAGAGAATGATTTTTAAATGATCAAGATTTTTATTCTAAACTCTGAGATTTTCAGTATCACCCCGCCCTCTTGAATATTATTAAGTTTCAAAAATTAAAAAAAAAATCTAGAGGGTTGAAAGCACGGTAATGTGTGGGAAGTGTATGTAAGCTTATCGAGACACTGAATAGGTCTGCTAGCAGTGGGTAAATGCATGCATGATACCAATGCAAATTTGTCGGGGTACTGAATAGGCCTACTGATAGCGAAGCAATGCCGGGTTTATGAAGATCCTCAAACATGTCTTTCAATTTGATCAAAGTGAAAAGATGTCCCATATCATGAATGGATGACTCTTGGACATGATAGAGGTACTAGAGTGGGCTAAATGACATACTCGTCGAGGCTATGAACGCCTGCTGGTAGTAGTGTCCCTGTCAATATTATCGAAGTCAACTACATAAACATCGCTACACTCGTAATCTAAGTTAGATTCTGGATTACAATTTTCTTAGACAAAAATACATATAATGCTAAACTGCATTATTTTTTTAGTTATGATCGAAATGCTTGACCTGTTGTTCACTGTTTCTAAAAAATACATTTCATCTAATTCACCCTAACATGAATTTTCTGGTGATGCAGAGATAACTGCTTCACCCAGTATGTCACCATTGTTGGCAGCCACCATTGATTTTCGATCACAATCAAAGTTCCCACAAAGAAATTATATCTTTTTGTGGCTGCCATCACCTTTCATTTGTAAATATTTATGTTTCGGAGTTTTGAAGCGATGATTGGATTAAGCTTATCTTATTGAGTTTATTTATTTATTTATTTGAATTTTCATTTTTTTTGTTTTAAATTCATGACTATAAGCATGAATTTAAATTTAAAGTTTAGACTAATTTTCATATCTTTTACCTTAGAAATATCATTTTAAAAGGCACCCATATATGGTTAAAACTCAAGTCCTATGAATTTATTGATTAATCCACTATCAAAATATTTGTAGTATTATGGGTATCGTGACTTCATCGGTTCTATAGTTAATCGTTGAATTAATTTGTGAAATGATCCAATGCATTAAAACGTTAGCTTAACATTTGATATGGTTTTCACAAACTCAACAATCATTTAAGCATTCATGTAAATTGGTACAGGCATGTTGTACCTATGTTTTCAAATCACCTTGCTGGCCTGAATATTAATGAGACCATTCATTATGCACATGGGGTTTTATACTCCGAAGGGTTTGACACTCATTGTGAGAAATGGTTTGTAGTTTTATGAGGCCTCTAGTTTTCGTTTTCCCTAACTCTTCTGTCCAAGTTATGATAGTCCCAAAACTCTCCAATTCTCGTGCCTTTACATTCTGCTTAGACCTCTCTCTATTGCTCATCCCTTGGAAACCCAAACCTATCCCTTGTGGTATCTGTTGTATCCTTTTCAAAGTGGAAATGGCACTTGTAGTTCGTATAGATCCAAATGGGTGCCAAGCTCTTCTGTCCCATGAAAACACTATAGATGACCTGAAGGCTCATGGGTGGGATTCATTCCTCAAGAAGTTCAAAGGCTACAATCTCCAGGTTGCACATGCCTTTGCACAGACTTTTGACCGTTTTAGGACCAAATTTGGGGATGTATAGTTAGAAATAATAGAGGATTTCATAAGCAGGGCGACATGACTCCCATTAAAAGGTGAGAGGTGGTTTAAGAACGCTAAAATAGAGGATGTCCCGTGGAGTTTATTCATGGCTTCTCACAAATCCACTTGTTGTACAAAAGGTATTCCCATTGCTTTTCTAAAACCTAGATGGCACAGTCTCGTTTTGATTTTAAAACAATTTGTCACCTATGAAGGTAGTTATGGGTTGGTTTTTCTGTATCACATTCGATTTCTTATGAATTTCATAGGTTTTGAGTTGAATATGCCATTTTACATGTTAATGAGCCTTTACAAAATGTTATAAGCGACAGAGCATGAATTCTCTGTTGAGTCTATTTCATCACGATATCGTTAAGATACTGTTGGTTTCTCACCTGTCGCAAACCGGTGATAGTTGGGAGGGTTTCTTGACCCGAAATGGCTTCACTCAGGTCGAAAATACAATCAACCCTCATTTAACTGTAAACCCCAATTTGGATAGACCAGTGACCGAAAGCCAGGTCTTCAATTCACTTAATGGATCAGAATTTAATGAACCAGTTTCTATTGTTGATGAAACCCCCGCTGAATCCTGAACTAGTTTAAATACTGTTCACTCTTAGTATTGAAGAAATATTTGTTTGGACACATTATGGACATATGACTTTCAAGACTAATATGGAGAAGTTGTTCACTCCTTGGCTTTAAACCAGCGTTGTGCTTACCCATTATGTTTTTCCTTTTATCTTATGGAATGTTAATATATTTATACAACTTTAGTCTTATCATCGTATGATATTTCATATTACTCAGCACTTTAATTATGTCTGTAATTTGTTGTCCTATAATATATCTGTGATCAATATTTCATTTAAATATTGTGTATTTATGCTGGATATTTGATGATATATTACATGAATGCTTTGTATTAAGTTTCTTTTATTATAAGTGTTCATCATTATAAGATCACCAGATCTGTATATTTATCAGTTTACTGTTATATTCTTGTTCCAAAATACCTTTGAATTTGTTCTAGGAGTATTAGCACCATCCTATTATAGGTCTTCCTCATAGGAAGGACAACTAGGAGCTTGAATTGTGCAAGGACATAAACTCATTTTAATTTATTAATTACAGGTTAGTCTATTCACAATTTGTTTTTTTTAGCTAGACTATTTATCAATGAAATAGGAACAATTTAAATTAGCTTTGACTTTTTATTTATTCTTGTTTCAATTTGGTTTGATTAGTATTCTCCAGTTCTTTAGATTTTAAATATTAAATGAAAAACATAAAATGTATGTTCTTTCTTTATCTACTTCATAAACACTTTCAAAAAACATCTGTTTCGCAAGATTTCCTGTAAATATTGGAAGATTGTATATACATTGTTTATAAGCATATGTACATATTCATCTTCTTATTATGACATTAGTAATTATTGAATTTATATCCTTAGTATTATATCTATTATATTAGCTTCATTTCTTCTGTTATTTTTAGGACTTTAGTTGGCCAACGGAGCCATTAAACCTGTTAAGTCATTTCATTCCAAATGGCTTGGGTTATTAGACAACCTTGGTCTGGATTTTCCCTTCTAGTTGACGGTGTGTCAATTACACCTGTCAACAAACCCACAAATAAATTTGAAATTGTGTCACAGTCACACACATTGCGATTTTCCTTCACACATTTTCAAACTCCATAAAATGATAGTATATGTTTAAATTTGAAATTTGAAAAGACATATGAAACGTCTCCTAATGATTGTGATCATAAAAAATAAGGTTCAATAGAAATCAATCAAACTCAATATTTAACTAATGAACAAATTGATCCCTCTTCTTCAGAGGTAAATTCAGAACTAGTTCTTATTGATTAAATAGAAAATTTATTATTAGGTCAAAGTTCTAATCTTATTAATGATGATGAAAATCATAATGACACATCTAATTTATTATACTCTTACAATCATTACTTTTTGTATACAATTCTATTTTGTAATGATTATACCAACCCTTCTTTTGAAACCTTTTCTTCAACTAGTTCAAACTTAATTGAGAAAAATACTTTTTTGGGTGATGATCTTTTTCCTATCGATTTCAATTATGTCTCTTGATTTTTCTTTTGATAGTGTTGTTGATTCCAATCTTCCATCTGATTTGAAAGAGAAATACATTATGTTTGATGAGTGTTTTGATCCTGATGGAATAGAATAACATTCATTACAAAGTGGAATACATGCAAACCTAGGATCAATAGATTCATATGTTTTTCCTTTATTTTCTAAGCAAAAACCTATTTATGAACATTCGGATGTGTTTGATTTTTATTCTCATAATTCATTTCGAGTCTCCAACGACACTCATTCTAATATTCAATTGGAAACTTGCTTTGGTGAAATTTTGTTGGAACTCTTCTCTAGTGGAAATGTCATCCTTGTAAATGATTATTGGTCCCCTGGTTGTCTTACAAATTATAGATTAGATGATTATGTACATATGAAAATCACCCTATAGAGTCACACTTCTTATTTCTTCTCATTTATTTTTCGGTATTCTATTTGGGAAGAAGTTAGTTATTTTCAACTATTGGGAACTAAGGCTCGTTCTTTTGATATTTTTCAGTCCTATAAAACAAATCCTAATCATATTCTCCATGGTACCCTTACAGATGCTCTCAATCATACATATCAAGATAGAATTGAGTTATGGTTAGAAGAGTCTTATATTAATAAGTTTCTTATAAATAAATTTATTTTCTTGTTTCTATTAGGAACAGATGTACATAATAGGTTAAAGTTTTTTTTTTATTGTTTACTATCCATCCAACTTCTTCTACTGATTCATTTTGTACATATGACCACATGAATAAAACTAATGGAATGGATTCATTGGAAATTTGACTTTACTTAGTTCTAGTTGTTCCTGTAGAGTAGAATAGATTAGGAATATGACAAGCATAATTAAGTTTACTTTTCTAGAATAAGCTAGGCGTTGAATAAGAAAGCAACAATCTTTTAAAAAAGTTCACCTTAATTTTGGAAAAAATTGAATAATGGTAAAAAATATGCTTCAACTAAGCAACCATAAAATCTAGAATTGTAACCAAACACTCAAAGAGGTCGAATAATGAACATTAACATAGATTTTGGGGGAGAGAAATAAGAGAGACATTCATTTTAAATCAAATGAACATTGTTACACAAATTTGAAACAACCAGATATGGATCAAAGGTAGATAGATTATGGATTTTGTGTTTGTCGAACCGAACAAATTCACTATACAATGCCCACATAGTTCTTCGGTGAAACCAACGATTGTTTTCACCTCATATGTCACTGTTAAGCCCTAAATAGTGGCACATTACCCCTTAATTTGGGAATATTACATTATTAATGTTACTTTATTTATGTCGGCTTGGGTCCATTAGTTGTAATTGTACCTCCTAGTCTCCTATATATACCAAGGAGACATTTTCATTTGGAATCATCTTGTATTTGGAAATTTATGTGGTGTATAAGGAAGTTTCCCCCTCGAAGAGGCTTATTATATAAAATTATATCTTTTTCAATGTATTGAGTACTTCTTCTGAGGTTTTTCTATGCTATCTTGATATTTGGTTCTTAACATTTGGTATCCGAGCTCAAGGTCTTGGGGTTTAGATGGTACATCCGAGACACCTTAGAATTTTTTCTATAATTTTTTTCTCTATGACGTTTTAGAAGGAACCCCTTGGAGGATATTTAGTAGACGGATCAAGGTACGTTGGGTTCAAATTTCATCTCTTGAGGCCTTATACTTTCAAAGATACATCCTGTGTAAGATAGGGTTTTGGAATTATCCTGAATTTAGTTGTTGCGGAATTTTCTCTATGAAATTGTTTCTGTAACATTTTAGACTCTGAAATCCTGAGTGTATTCACAAAAAATAGTAAGGTATATGAGATACAAATTTCATCTTGTGGGTCATCTTACACTTGTATATACACCCTGTGGAATATAGGGTATCTGACTAGTCCTATTGACTAGTCTCAAGAAGGTGTTCCAGGTAAAAAAATCATAAATTATTCCTCGAGTATCCAAATTGAGTGAGATAAGTTGCATTTTATATTGGACAATCTGTAGTATTTATGGTACAATTTTCATAATTTTATAACAATTATTTTGTGTGGGGCACTCTATACAAGTGAGATATCCTGAAAAGTCCAAAAATCAACAAGTTGTGGGGAAGTTACCATAAATTCCACTTGGCACATCCAATTTTGATAAGACTTGTGGCATTGCAGAGAAGAAATATCAGAGGACTACAAAAAAAAAAAAATCTTACCCATAAGGGCCGAAATTTTGGAGATACAACAAAATAAAGATTGTCTAGTAGAACCACCTCAAAATCAAGGTTTAAAGTGATACTTGGCCAACATGCCACCAAAAAAGGGAACTTATACACCAAATAAGCCTCCAGACAGTCCTACTTGGACTCTTGATGAAGGTGAAGAAATGCGTAGGGACATAAATGATTTACAAAAAAAAACCATTAACAAAAGATGAACTACAAGGGATAATGGATTCAACAGAAGCTAAGTTGGAGGCAATAATGGATACTAAAATGGATGGTTTAAAAAGGGAGATCATGGAAGGATTGAAAAATTTTCTAATAGAGAGGACACTTGAAAGTGAAAATGTATCCCATGAAATTCATGATGAGGACACAAGGAAGATGAATCAATAATGGAGAAACTCTAACCTTGGGTTGAAGACCAACCACTTTCCTAAGATTGATATGAGGAAGTTTGATGGCAAGGACCCAATCACATGGATAGTTCAGATGGAGAAATTCTTTGATCTACATAATGTGCCACATACACAATGTTAGAATATGAAGGATTGTGCTCATTTTACCATTGACAATATCCTTGTCACCCAACCATAGGCTGAAGCCACCCTCTGAGCACCTTGACCTTGAAAGAGAAAAGAATCCTGGTAGAAATCCAATAGCCAAGAGAGGATAATGCACCAAGCAAGAAGTAACCAAGATGATTAGATAGTCTCACACAAAAACTGGTGCAACACCTTCCCCAGGACTTGTGCACAAAACTATTGGACTGCAATGTGCAGAATCTACTCTCTGCAATTCTGAGAAGTGTGTCAAATGAGAGATCAACGCCCTGTATTTATAGTGATTCTGGCAGACTTACTGGGGCCGACTTCTCCTTCTGGGTACTAATTAATTCATATTAATCATCTATTGTCAGCCGACATCTTGTCTAGGGTTTCCTTCATTTATTTGATTCCTTCCAAAACATTCTAATCTTGTCAAAGGTCACAATAGAGGTCCATACCTCTTGAAGCTACCTTAATATCAAAACTCCCTCCTAGCTAGGGAGGTATGGTCTTGAGCACAACAGACCATTCAACTGGTAGCATAATGAGCACCGTCATTATTATCCAACTGAATAATTCTCCATGACAACTGGCACAATATCGATTGATAGAACACAATTGTGTTTTATCCATGGTAGTACATAAATACACTCTAATAGTTTACTACCACACCAAGTAGCATACAAGTACTTGATCAATGACGTATAGTCACAAACAATGGAACATATCCACCACAGTAGCATAATTCTATTGTTTGGAGACAGGCAGTGTCCATAACAATCATCTGATGTCAACTTGGAAAGAAAATATTGTTAAATATAAAATGAATCATCTGGGATAATATTTCACCCACGTCTGTGAGATATGAAAGAATATTTTCCCTTAGAGTATAACAATGAGATATTTGGACTATTCTTCTCAAGCAAGGAAGAATAAATGTCCTATCTTCTGAACCTGGACCATTCCCCACCCTGGCCCATTCTTCCTACACTAATCAAAGTTCACCTTGGAGAGAATTTATAAACCCTAAGGAATGCCTACCCCTGATTGTTGAGCCTGGACCATTCCCCACCCTGGGCCATTCCTCCTACACTAATCCAAGTGCACCTTGGAGATAATATATAAACCCTAAGGAATGCATGTCCCTGATTGTTGAGCCTGGACCATTCCCCACCCTGGGCCATTCCTCCTACACTAATCAAAGTGCACCCTAGAGAGAATGTATAAACCCTAAGGAATGAATGTCCGAACCATTTCCCCTATTAACCACAAGAGGAAAATATTGTCTTGTATAAACCTCCAAAACAAACCATTCCTCATGTTAACCACAATGAGAAATCATTGTCCGGTGAGGCGGGCCAGTCTTATTGAGTAACCGTCAAGAAGAGAGAATGCCCTAGACTACTCCCCATGTTAACCACAATGGGAAGATGTTGTCTATGATACATCAGAAACCTGGACCAATTTCCCATGTTAACCACAATGGGAAATGATTGTCCATCAGAAATCTAAATCCACTTTTCGAACAGGAAATAATCTGCCCAAGTTGGACTATTTTTCAATCTAAAAAACAAATGTCTTCAATAATATTTTCAGTGATCCCTCCCAATCTGGAGATTCATTTCTTCCCTTTCAGCTAAGGGAGTTATTTCCATGATCCCCATCTTCTCTCGGAAATATGCAAACTTTATTCTGGATAGAGGCTTTGTCACAATGTCTGTTGTCTTCTCATCTATGGGGATATGCTCGATCCTTACCTCTCCTTCCTGGACTTTATCTAGAATAAAATAGTATTTAATCTCAATGTGTTTTGACCTCTCATGAAACACGAGATGTTCTGATAATATTATACAACTTTGATTATCACAATATATTATGGTCGATTATAGAATCTGATCAAATAAATCGGAGATTAACTTCCTTAGCCATATTGCTTTTGTGCATGCTTCACATGCTGTGATATACTCTACTTCTGTTGTGCTGAGTGCAAAAGACTTATGTTTCCTGCTGCTCCAAGATATCATAGCGGAGCCCAAGATGAAACACATGCCTGAAGTGCTCTTTCTATCTTTTGCACTTCCTGCCCAATTTGAGTTTGTGAATCCATGAAGTTCTATATCGTTGGATGCAGTATATCTCAAGCCATAGTTTATTGTTCCATGAATATATCTTGATACATTTTTTGCAGCTATCCAATGCTCATGTCTCAGTTCCACCTAGAACTGGATTAGTGTATTCAAGACAAAGCAAATTTTTGGTCGAGTATTTAACAAATACATCAATGACCCAATTAGTTGTCGATATAGAGATGGATATATTGGATCAGAATCTGGATCCTTTACTTTTCTTATATTCGTATTCATCGGAGTGTCCATAGACTTACAATCCATCATTCCAAAATTCTGAAGGATATTTATTGCATACTTTCCTTGTCCAAGGAATACTTCACCACACTTTTGCCACACTTCTAGTCCCAAGTAGTAATGCATGAGGCCTATATCTTTCATATCAAATTCATAATCTATTTCCTTCTTGAACTGGATGATGAGAGACTCTTCACCTATTATGAATAGATCATCAACATATAGTAGTAGAATTACAGGTGCATTGTCCACGACTTTGTAATAGAGGTTTGGATCTACATGACTCTTGGAGAAACCAAGTCTTGTTAAATAGTTTTCCATTTTGGAATACCAAGATCTTGGATCTTTCTTGAGTCCATATAGGGCTTTCTTCAATCTGCAAACATGAGTGTCTCTGGAATGTACCTCAAATCCTTAGGGTTGTTAAATATATACTTCTTCTTCAATTACTCCATTGAGGAAAGTTGTCTTTACATCCATCTGATGTAAGTTCCATCCCATGGAAGCGACAAGAGATATAATAGCTCTGATGGAAGTATATCTAGCCACCAGAGCAAAGGTTTTGTCATAATATTCTCCCTCCTTCTAGGAGAACCATCTAGCTATGACTCTTGCCTTGTATTTATCCATGCTTCTGTCTGCTGCATGTTTGATCTTATATACCCATTTTGAAGTTACCACTGATTTCTCTTTAGGTCTCGGTACAATTTCCCATACTTCATTCTTCATAATGGATTGATGTTCTTCCATCATAGCTTCTTTCCATTGTCCCTTTTGAACTGCTTCTTCAAATGTGGTAGGTTCTTCATCTAGAAGTTTCATCATATAAGCTGCATAACTTGAGAATCTTTTAGGCTTCTTACTTTTTCTAGAGGTCCCATCTACGGCTTTGAGTCCTTATGCTTCTTGCAAAGTAGCTTCAAGCCATGTTGGTCATTTCTTGATCTTTGGTAAGGTATTTGAATCATTGTTATCACATGTTTTCATTAGATGATTAGGTTGTTCCTTTTCATTATTCTGGTTTTTTGTGCTTTCTTCAATAGGTTCTTCGTACTCTTATTCTTCTATAGTTTCTTCTATGGATTTCTTGAAAGCCATCTTTTCGTTGAATGTTACGTCTCTGCTGACTTTGATATTATGTTGTTCTGGAATATATATTCTATAAGCCTTGGATGAATCACTGTATCCCATGAATATTCCCTTGTTTCCTGAGGGTTCTAGTTTATTCCTTTCGTCCTTGGGAATGTGAGAGTAAACTGGACATCCAAATATTCTTAGGTTTTCCACGTTAGGTTTATTACCTGAGAATGCTTCTTCTAGTGTCATGTCCTTCAAAATACGGTGAGGACTTATTTTCTTCACATATATTGTTGTCATTGTTGCTTCTCCCCATAAGAACATGGATATACCTTGATCATTTAGTAAGGCTTTTATGGTTTCTTCAATATATCTATTCTTTCTTTCTGCTACACCATTTTGTTGACGGTTATGAGGAACAATCAACTCCCTCTTAATCCCTACCGATTTGAAGAATGCAAAAAATTCCTTTGATGTGTATTCTCCACCATTATCTATTCTTAGCATCTTGATCTTCTTATTCATGAGTTTTTCTATCTCTTCTTTGAATTCTTGAAACTTGTTGAATACTTCGTCTTTTTTCTTTAGTAGGTATAACCAAGTCTTTATTGAATAGTCATCTATGAATATTACGTAGTAATAATATCCTCCTAGATATTTTACTGGCATCATACCGCAAACATTTGAGTGTATCATATCTAGAATCTCCTTAGATCTATTATTGCTGCTTGGGAATGGTTTCTTGATATTCTTCCCAAGAGCACATCCTTTGCAGATTCCTTCATGTGTAGACTGCAACTCTGGTATTCCTTCAACCATTCTTTTGAGAAAAGGTAATGCTTGATAGTTAATGTAAGCGTACATTTTGTGCCAAAGCTCATTGGGATTGACTTCATCATGTACGAGAAATTCTTCATTTTGTTCTAGTAGTCTATATAGTTTTCCTTCACGAATTCCAGTAACCCTAGAATTCTCTATGCTGGATTCTTTATGTCAAGATAACACTTTTCCATCTATGAAGGCTATTCTGTTTCCTTTGTCTTCTAGGCAGGATATGGATACAAGATTCTTTTCTAAACTAGGTACATATAAAACATTTCTTAAGTGAACATAGTTACATGTTTACATTTTGATGGAAGCTTGTCCAAATCCTTCAACGAGGTAAGTGGTTTTGTCTCCAAGCTCTACCTTGTATGAGGTCTTATTCTCATTTAGATTTGAGAGTCTGGCTAGAATATCTACTATTGATTATCCACATGTCATCTTCAATCGTTCCAGTGAGTGTTGAGTAGTGTAGAAGACTGATTATTTTACTCATGTCTTCGGTTGACTGGTAAACTAGTCATGCCTTGATCCAAAACTTCAAATTTGTCATTTCTATCTTCTGATAGAGCCAAAAGGTGCGCTAAGATAGGGTGCATCTGAATATCTTCTCTTTGAGCGAGATGCTCCATCACAAGGTGTCAGATATGAGATTTAGGGTTTCTGCAACTGCTCCTGCTAGTAACCCTAACGACAGTGTCTTGGAAGCTGCTTCTGCTAGTAACCCTAGTGGAAATGTCTTGGAAGTTGCTTCTACTAGTAACCCTAGCAGCAGTGTCTTGGAAGTTGCTTTTGCTAGTAACCCTAGTGACAATTTCTCAGAGAGCTCAATATCCTAGTGGCTATGTTTCCTTCCATCATTTAGACTAAATGAAGGAGGTGTGGGCCCATAACCTATTATAATATGAAGGATTGTGTTGGTTTTACAATTGACAATACCCTTGTCACCCAACCATAGGCCGAAGCCACCCTCCGAGCACCTTGACCTTGACAGAGAAAAGAATCCTGGTAGGAATCCAATAGCCAAGAGAGGCTAATGCACCAAGAAAAAAGTAACCAAGATGATTAGATAGTCTCACCCAAAAAATGGTGCAGCACCTTCCCCAGGACTTGCGCACAAAACTGCTGGACTGTAGTGTGCAGAAACTGCTCTCTGCAATTCTGAGAAGTGTGTAAAATGAGAGACTGGCGCCATGTATTTATAGTGATTCTGGCATACTTACTGGGGCCGACTTCTCTTTCTGGGTACTAATTAATTCATATTAATCATCTATTGTCAGCCGACATCTTGTCTAGGGTTTCCTTCATTTCTTTTCTTCCTTCTATAACATTCTAATCTTGTCAAAGGTCACAATAGAGGTTCATACCTCCCGAAGCTACCTTAATATCAACACACAAAAGGTACGAATTGCTTCTTTATATTTAGAACCCAATCAATTTGTGTGGTATCGATTATTTTGTTCTCGCAAATCACTCATCACTTGGAAAATTTTCACTGAAGAAATGGTAGCAAACTATGAGGATACAAGGAGCAATACATTCTTTAGCCAATTGATAAATCTCAAGCAAAAGGGTTTAGTTAAAAAGCACATTGAGAACTTCCAAATATTTAATATAAAAGTAACAGATATTCCAGATGAGCACTTCATTGATGTATTCATAGGAACTTTAAGGGATAACATTCAACATGAGGTTCGCCTTTGGGAACCCAAATCATTGGAGAATACATTTACGGTGGAAAGGAATGTTCAAAGTAAAAATATGGCTATGGCTACTATAAGGACCACTCCTAACATCTATCAAGAGAATAATGTTCCTTCTTCTAAAACACCTTAACCTACAAGGTCTACACCTCAACAATTGGAAGAAAGAAAGAAAAAGGTTTATGCTTTAATTGTGACAACAAGTATAGTAAGGGACATAAGTGTAATGAGAAGAAATTATTCTACATATATTGTGAAGAGGAAGAAGAACACGAACTAGAACAAGAACCATCTCAAGTTGAAAATGTAGAAGTGATTTATTCTAAATAGTTGACTCCCACGATATCGTGTAATGCATTGGATGGAATTAGCACTCCTCAAACCCTCAATATCGAAGGATATATCAAAAAGAAAAAGGTAATAGTCCTAATTGATTTTGGTAGTACTCATAATTTCATTCATTATAAATTAGCCAAAGTTCTCAATTGCTTTGTATATCCAACACCAGAGTTTCAAGTAATGATTTCGGATGGAGGAACTATGAATTGCTCAGGAAAATGTAATAAGATCAATCTTACTATGGGGGAATATGTAATGAACATTCCAATGATTTCTATACCCATGGGTGGTGCTGATGTCGTACTAGGAATCCAATTGTTACAATAATTAGGAATAGTGGCTTTTAATTTTCAAGAACTTTTCATGAAATTTTCATCGGAAGGAAAAGAAATGGAGTTAAGAGGTATCACAGGGAAACCCAGTAAGGTGATAATATTTAATGGCATGACAAAATTATTGAAAAAGGGGCATCAAGGTATAATTGCACACATATTCTCACTAGATGTTCAAACATCTAAGGCATCTATTCCCCTAGATCTCCAATGGATCATTGATAACCATTCTAAAGTATTAGAAGATATTCCCAAAGGTCTTCCACCCACTCGAAATCATGATCAATATATTTACCTAATTCATGGAAGTGTTCCTCCTAACATCAGGATATACATATACCCTTATGCCAAGAAAAGTGAAATTGAGCGTATGGTTGAAGAAATGTTAGAGGCTGACATTATTAGACCTAGCCAAATTTCTTACCCTACACCGGTGGTAATGGTACTCAAGAAAGATGGCTCATGGCGTAGGTGTCCATATTATAGATATATAAACAAGATCACTATTAAAGATAAGTTTTCCATTCCTGTCATTGATGAATTGTTAGATGAACTACATGGAGCAATCTATTTCACAAAGATGGATCTCCGTTCAAGCTATCATCAGATTAGAATGAAGGAATAAGATATCCAAAAAAAAACATTCCAAACTCATGAAGACCATTATGAATTTTCGGTCATTCCTTTTGGCCTTACAAATGCACCTTCGACATTCCAAGGGTTGATGAATTCAATTTTCAATCCCTTCCTTCAAAAATTTGTGTTAGTATTTTTTGATGATATATTAATCTATAGCAAGTCTTGGGAGGATCATGTGTGACATGTTGACAAGGTGCTACAACTACTAAAGGAGAAACAAATATATGCCAAACCGTCCAAATGTTTCTTTGGGGTGAAGGAGGTAGAGTATTTGGGTCATATTGTATCTCATGAAGGTGTCAAGGTAGACCCTAAAAAGATTAATTCCATGATGGACTGGACGATTCCCAAAACACTGAATAATATTAGAGGATTTTTGGGTTTGAATGGTTATCACCACAAGTTTGTTTGAAACTATGGGAGAATAGTAGCACCTTTAACAACACTAACTAACAAGGATGCATTTTCATGGACTCCAGAGGAAACTAAATATTTTGAACAACTTAAAGAGGTGATGTGTAAAGCTCCTATCTTGACCACACCAGTCTTCACAAAAACCTTTATTGTGGAATGTGATGCCTCGAGAAATGGGATTGGTGTTGTCCTAATGCAAGAAGGAAGTCCCTTGGCTTTTGAAAGTCGACCATTCAAGGGAAAGGACTTACAAAAACCCATTTATGAGAAGGAAATGATGAAAATTCTACATGCATTGAATAAATGGCCCCCTTACCTAATAGGTAGGAACTTCAAGGTCAAAACATATCATGATAGTCTTAAATACTTCTTGGAACAAAGACTATCTTCATAAGAATAACAAAAATGGGTGACCAAGATATTGGGTTATGATTTTGAAATCATCTATGAAAAAGAGAAGCAAAATGGTGTGGCAGATGCACTCTTAAGAAAGGATAAAGATGTTGAGGCATTTCTTTGTGCTATCTCTATCATCCAACCCGATTGGATAATAGAAGTCAGGGATGAATGGAAGAATGACGAAAACGTGTGGACTCACATTCAAAGGTTGCAGTAGGATTCCAGTGCATCAGATACATTTACGTGGAAAAAGGATTCACTATGGTACAAAGATCACTTATATTTATGTAATAAATCCCAACTCAAACAAAAGGTACTATTGGAATTGCACACCTCTCTGGTAGGAGGGCACTTGGGATTTTTGAAAACCTACCATAGGGTCAAGAAGGAATTTTTTGGGGATGGCCTTAAAAATGATGTTCAAAGGTTTATAGCATAATGTTTGGTTTTCCAACAAAATAAGGTGGAAACAATTAAGACTCCAGGTCTTTTACAACCATTAGCCATCCCAAGTCAACGCTGGGAGGAGGTTTCCATGGATTTCATCACAGGGTTACCGAAGTCTGAAGGAAAGAGTGGCATCATGGTGATTGTTGATATACTGACCAAGTACACACACTTTTTTGCACTCTCTCATCCCTTCAAATCCAGTAAAGTTTCCACTGCATTCATAGAGACAATTCAAAAACTACATGGAATCCCAAATATTATTGTAAGTGACAGATATCCTATCTTCACTGGACATTTTTGGATATAATTATTTTCTTTTTTGGGTACTTAATTGGCTCATAGTTCATCCTATCATCCTCAATCTAATGGACAAACTGATATAGTGAACAAATGTCTCGAAGGCTACCTTCGTTTCTTTATCTATGATAAACAAACATAATGGTTCAAATGGTTACCCTTGGAAGAATGGTGATATAACACTTCCTTTCATACTGCAACAAAAATGACACCATTTATGGAACTCTACGGATACCACCCTCCTTCCATCACTTCTTCTCTAAAATAAAAATCTAAGGTTCAAGCAGTGGAAGATCACATCGAGCATCAACAACAAGTTCTCCAAATCTTAAGGGAAAACCTGACCATGGCATAGAATCACATGAAACAACAAGCATATCAACATCGTAGTGAAATTTTTTTTGAAATAGGGGATTGGGTGTTTTTAAGACTACAACCATACAAACAAATGTCCCTCAAGCAAGCCAAGAAGGATAATGAATTATCACCAAAGTACTATGGCCCTTATGAGGTGTTGCAAAAGATTGGTACTATGGCATACAAATTGGAGTTGCCTACATCCTCACGAGTACAACCAGTTTTCCATGTTTCGTGCCTAAAGAAGGTTATAGGTGACAAGATCCCAGTTCAAAATATATTGCCAGAACTTGACGAGGAAGGAAAATCCATATTGGATCCTGAAGACATCATTGACACAAGAATTCACCATCTTAGGAATAGATCCATTTAAGAGTATCTCATTAAGTGGAGGAAACTACCTCCTAAAGATTCCACTTGGTAAGATGATTCTTTTATACAGAAGCATCCAGAATTACTCAAGCAATGCGAACAACACTTGTCTCCATGGTAGGGGCATGTTAAGCCCTAAATAGTGGCACATTTCCCCTTAATTGGGAAATATTACATTAGTAATGTTATTTTATTTATGTCGGCTTGGGTCCATTAGTTGTAATTGTACCTCCTAGTCTCCTATATATACCAAGGAGACATTTTCATTTGGAATCATATTGTATTTGGAAATTTATGTGGTGTATAAGGAGGTTTCCTCCTCGAAGAGTCTTATTATCTGAAATTCTATCTTTTTCAAGGCGTTGAGTACTTATTTTGAGGTTTTTCTATGCTATCTTGATATTTGGTTCTTTACAGTCACACTCTTAATAATAAAAGAATCGTCCATCCCTTCCTATTCGCCAGGGAGAAAGGAGGGGGAAAGGTACTTACTAGGTGGAAATGAGGTTTGGGAAGATATGAAATTTTATGGGGTTATGGGGTCCGACCAGGTAAAAATGTTTAAGGGAAAGAAATACATGATTCATTTTCGACACCTTATAGAGTCTTCCATCCTAAATCCACTTAGGACTAATCTAAGACTTTGTCTCTTGTTTTGTGCACTAGGATGAGGGACACTGAGAGATTTAAACCTCAAATTCATAAAAATGAGGCAAAAATTAGAAAACAAGGTTTTTCCAAAAGGTTAAGGTCATAAAATCCATCTCCCAAACTCTTTAATATCAACTTTAAATAGAATTTGAATGTCCAATCCTCAAAAAATTATTCATTACTAAAAAAAGGTTCCTTAATATTATAATTGTTTTAAAATAGGGATAATTTATATATATATGAAATAGTTAAGGAAGTGAAATTTGTTTTCCATATGGAAAAAGGGTTCACAATAAACATAGAAATATATTTCAAAACTTTTTTCAAGTTTCTTATGCATTTTGTGGATGTACATTTACTGTATATTATTTGACAATAGATAATGGAGAAATAAACAACAACAATGTCATAATTTAATATTAAAAGATGTTGTATTCAAAATAATATTGAACAATTTTATAGTATGAATTACAATTATATATTGTAATTAAAAATATATTTAATAGAAAAAATATATATATATATATATATATATATATATATATATATATATAATTATATATAATTAGTAAAGTGATTTAGGTATTTTACAATAAAAAAAAAGTAATGTTTTTTTTTTCTTTTAAATTTATAATTAAAATTGTATAATAAATAAAGTTGCAATTGAAGTTGGTAACGAATTACATGGTGTTGGTTGACAGGGTCTTCCACAAAATTAAACATTTGTCAGAGGTTACTAAAAAAACTTGCAGCTTCATTTTGGTCATTTCATTTATTCTGTATCTCAATTATAAGTATCTCAATTATAAGGAAAAGAAATATCATTATACCATGAAAAAACTTTGTAGTGAAGGGAAAGAAAGAGATGGTTTATAAGCTAAAGAAGTCATTATATGATCTGAAACAATCACCTAAGATGTGGTACCAAAAATTTGACACATACATCCTTGGATTGAGATTTGTGAAAAACAGGGATGATCACTGTATATATTCCAAGCAGGTTGGGAGTGAGGCATACATATTAAAAATTAGATATCCCAAATTAACCTACATATATATTACTTCACAAAAGCACCTACCAAACCTATAACGGAAAAATACATAAAATTAACAACAAACATGAGTAAGATTTTCCTATAAGATTAAGGAGACTCCCCCTGTTGCTCTTAATAAAGAGAGGTAATGATGAGCATTATATGTCATATAAAGTAAGTTAATTAATAAATGGTTGTAAATAATGATACATGAAAAGTATAAGTGTATAACACACCCAATTATAATAGTAAAATTTATGTTGAGACCATGAAGTGGATGAAGTGGATGATTAAAGTTGTTGAGATTTTTTTATTATTTATTTCAAATTGTAAAATAGAAAATTTTGAGTTAGTGATACTTTTTTGAATTAAGAATAAAAATAAATAATAAAAACGATAATAACAAATAAAAAAAATATTAAATAAACAAGGTATTTTTTTGAGTTATTTTTTAGAATTATGAGATTTTTTTTGGGATAAAAATGAATAATAAAAACAATCATAACAAATAAATAAAAACATTAAGTAAACAAGGTACCTTTCCGAGTTCTCTTTTAGAATTATAAGATTTTTTTTGGAAATCTCATTGCAATAATACTATTAAAGGCTTAATAAACAACAAATTAATGTTTTGAATTTCTACTTATACTATTAAAGGCTTAAGAAACAACAAATTAATGTTTTGAATTTCTACTTTATTGAGCCATAAAGATATTGATGGAAAACGGATGTGTATGAGAAAGACACCATGGTTGAAGCAAGGCAATGTTTACTAATGAGAGCATCATGTG
Source organism: Picea engelmannii (assembly GCA_009831015.1). Taxonomy (NCBI): domain Eukaryota; kingdom Viridiplantae; phylum Streptophyta; class Pinopsida; order Pinales; family Pinaceae; genus Picea; species Picea engelmannii. The sequence goes on along the minus strand of ML777807.1, from coordinate 1,010,488 downwards.
AGTCAAATATATAAAAAGTTTAAACAACAGTGAAGCACATAATTAGAATAAATTAAATAGCTCTATGAAAAGTGATTTATGTATATACTTAAACTATAGATATACATTTTAAGTTGTGGTGTGCGACGTTTTGTAGTTATCTCTATACCTTGTTTAAATGTCCCATTATGGAAATAAGAGGGCATTGGGAGTATCAATCCATTACATCAGAAGAGCGATGAGTGGGGATTGGAACTGCAGTGAAACCCATAAAGGAACTCAATTAATGCCCTTAACTAAGAGCCAAGACGAAAAATTGACAGTCAACCCAAGTCACCATATGAGTGGGTCTCATGATGAGATTTAATGCATTCAAACCATTACCAAAATTACATGGCATTGTGAGAAATCAAACAATTGTGTAACAAACCCTCTATTACGACAATAAATAGTGAGTACAAAAGAGGTAAATTTTTTTGTTTTGAAAACAAACGTTATGACAAGTGACAAGCGTCGCCACATAAATTAATATCTACACAATCAATTTCATCACAATCAACTGAAGAAAGAATCATTATTATTCAATCAACCATATCTCATAAAGATAACATAAGAAAGCTACACATCCAACCTATCATACATGGTTAGGACCTCCAAGATACATAATCAACCCTCAAGTCCAGGATTCATCCGATTGATTTTGACCATTTAAGGTCTCAGGACTGGCGGCTATTCTAACAAACAAGGGGGTATCTAAATCCCATGAATCCAATCATAAGACGAAATTCAAGACTAGATTCATCAACCATACTTCAACATCAATTCTTCATGGTGCAATATAATAAACTACTTTGCTCAATCAATCTTTCAAGCAATATTAAGTGCAAAGTTGAGTAAGAGAATAATACATAAGGATTAATAAAAACCACAAGAGCATAAGTATAATATTGGTAACAGATAGAGATCTATTTATACATGTCATTAATAACTTGTTAAATTCAAGTTCATTTAAGTCAAGCATCAGCTATCAATTACTTCAAGCTACTGTAAAAAAGTACAATCTTCATGTAGCTCAACTAAATATCCTATTTATGAATTATCTTAATTGAGAAACACATGAAGACTTCAAAACTAAATTACATATTCATTTATAAGAAACCACAAGAGGATCAAATATTCCTTAATCAAAACACACAGATTCAATACAATTTATATATTTCCATTTATAAGGAACCATAAGAAAATTAAAAAACTTCTTAAGCAATACATAAAGATTCAATACTACTATAAATTTCTATTCTATAAAAATATAAGAAAATTATCCATAAAAAACAATTTAAGAATTCAAGGTGCTTTGCATATCCATTTAAAAAGAATTAAAAAAGGTAAAAACATATTAAGTAAAATATAAAGACTTCACACCAAATTTCATGCGCATATATAAAGACTATAAGAGATCACATCATAACAAATAATATGTAAAGATTCAAGCTACTTTACATATCCATATAAAAGAATTAAAGAAGATCATATACAAGAAATATATAAAGACTATATAATCCATCTTACATATCCATTATAAGGACTATAAGAAGATTCAATCACTCCCACTGTATTAATAAGGTTTCCATGTAGAACTTTGGTTATAACAAGCAATGTTTTAAAGGTGGAAGAAGAATATTTACATATAGGTACCTTGGCTTTAAGTTTAGGCAAAAAAAAAACACTTGAATCCCTTCACTACACTTCATTAAGAGTCATCAATCATTCAATTAAGGATCTGAACCTAGAATACAAGGTTAACACACAACTCTCCCACCAATAGGGTTCCAGACTCTACTCCAGCCCTTAATTTGGCTCACAACACAATCCAAAACCTGTTCTAGACCTTAATCCGACATTTAAATTTATGATATCTAGGATTTTGTTTCAAAAGGTAGCGAAATAAAGATCACATTAATTGTTAAACCTTAAAGGAAATATACAATAAATTAATTCAAAGGTTGTCATTGATGTAGCAACGAACATGTAATTGGCCATTGTTAAGCTCTAATCGACAACATTACATTTCTGAATTTGAGGATAATTTCTATAAGGTAGAGGGGATGAAATCATAAGACATATACAACTACATCTAAAGCACAGGGGTTGGTAGCATAGCCGTATGGTTTTTCCAAAAATGCAAGGACCCTCACAATTTCTAATACAAAAATCATTTACGATGATACAAAATATCAGTTCCTCTATATCTGAATAGGGTAATTGACAAACAAAAAATAAAATGGTAAGAGAAATGACTTGTAAATATAAGAAATAGTCAAACAAATCAGAATGTAGAGCAACCAATCATGAATTCTCAGGAATCGAGTGATTCGGTTTCAAAGGTTGACCACGCAAAAATCAAAAGGAACAAAGTTCTCTTGGAAAACCTTCAATGAACAACCACCACATTTGAAGTATAAAATTTATAATAAGAGGAGTCAAAGTCTGGGTTGTGGATTAATTGGAAGCAGTCACACAAAAAGTAAGGATCTGGGTCAAGACATTGCAGAGCATGGAATCAAAGCCAAGGAACATAGTAAAAAAGTGATCAAGTCATGGAAGAGAGCCAATGCAACACACAATCGAAATGCAACGACCATCACTAAATCACCAAGCCCACAAGACATGAAGAGGGATGAGCACACGGGAAAGTTTTTTTTGCACAACGAAAGCCAAAGATCTATCTCCTTAAAAATGCACAGGTCATCTAAATCTTACTATAAAGTGTGTCATATCTTAAGTAGCAATCTAAATTTCAATCTAACGAGTCACACCCAAGTTCATACCATGAATATAATCATAATTCTAAACCAGGCACAATCCTCCAAGTATCAAAATGCATATAGAATAACACCACCAATACACAAGGCATCAAGAAACAGGGTATGCGCACACACATCAACCACATTTACATTTTCTATAGCTGAGGCGATTTCTAAAGCATAGGATGCCATTGATTTCTTGTTCAATTACCCATAAAAATTCCCTATGCAATTATTCATAGACTAGCATCAAACAATGTAACGCCTTCCATCAATTTGGATAACAAATCAGATTCAGATCTGTACCAGAATAATGTAAACATTCTATATATCTCAGGGTATTAACAAGTTATAACAATACAATGATTTTTTTAAAACCTTGAACCATAAATAAATTCCACTTAATAAATTATCACAGGGAAATTTCTTTCACCAATGGAGGTAGGTGACTGAATAATAAAAGTTTGTAGCCTCCCTAATAAAAACTTCATAACAATCAACAATATATGTTATATGCAAGCATAAGGTCCAAAATCAGATTGCAAACACATTGAAGATCATCTTAGATAACAACAATTTCCAAGAATGCATTCAACAACACAATTTTGCTTCATAGTACATTGTGTTAAGAGACGATTAAACTGAATGCAACAATACTTCCATTTATGTATTTCATGATCATAAATATATGCACAGAAATAAAACATACCACTAATCAAGATCAACTTCATTACAAGCATTCGAATTTACAAAATATTTGACTATATTACAAATAAATAACTAGCAATAAAAATATCCTAGCCACTGAATGATTGAAGATGTTCTTCAACAAATGGTGTCTCTCCTTCCTCTCGCTTTCTATTCACGAATAATTCACTTGTACCTCCCAGACAACACTAAGGGTACTCTTATTCCCCATTAGCCCCCTGAGCCGCAAAGGGGCCAAACACAAAACCAAAAATGCTATAGCTCCAAGTTTTTCTCACAAGGAAGAGCTACCCCTCTATCCTCAAACTTGGTCTCCCAACTCTCACAAGTAAAACACAGTCTCAAAATTACTTTGGCAGCATAACTTTACCAATAACAAGTGTGATCCGTTACCCATCTACTCCATTTGTTTTATAGAAAATTCCTCACTGACACATATCCACATGCACAATTAATTAACTTTTTAATTAAATAAATTAGGATTATTCACCCACACACTTGTCACACTCTCCCCAAGTTGCACAAGTAATTGCTAATTTTATTTTAATTAAAAAGACAATTTCCCTCACATTTCCCAATGTGTTCCTATTTTCACTCTTAGTTGTCCCTTTATTCCTTAGATTCTCATTTATTGAGTGTCTCCTAACTAGATCTTAGTTAGAGTTGGATTACGAGTCTTCTTCTAGTTACATTAGTGGTAGCTAGACTCTAGATAACCTCCTATGTGTACACCTATTCTCTCATTCTTTATTTCTTTCTTATTTTTGATATTTCCTTTTAATATTTGCATGCACACATGTGCATTATATCAAATCTTTAGATCTTTCTCATTTTTCTTAATTTAATTAATAATTTTATTTAGTCCCTTAAGTAAACTTAGACGTAGGCTTAGTCTTTGAATTAGGCTTTGAATTTTATTGGGATTTACAATTAATAAAATCACTTTTTAATTAATTATTTTATTCCGACAAAGTCTAATCAATTCAATGTTTTCTAGGCCACCTAGATTTATTGACTCAAGTTTTCAATTACGTGACATGCCCTGCAAGATGCACCTCCATGCTCCAAGGGTGCCACTCTCCTTTGACTGGTTTTGGTAGTTTTTCCTACCCTTGGAGTCAACACTCCACTTGGTAGAACTTGTGAGAGACTAAGGGATTCTAAGGAATAAAGACTCTTCCTTATTGCATGCCCCCTATAAATATTCATGAGGGACTGTCTCAGTCTGCCCTCACGACATTGTGGACCTATCGAACTAGGTAATCGTTAAACTACCATTCAAGCCATGATGGGAGTGTTATTAGGCTGTGACAGGGACACTTCCACACCTCTCCCTCAATATATTGTTTGTGTGCATGACCCCTTTACTCCTTATGTGAGTCATAATAGAAAGCATCGTCATCATGCATACATTAAAAAAATACTGTCATTGATCCCTATACGTAATCATACTAAATCAATCATATGTCACATATGCATAAAATGAAATACTCAAACAAAATACAATCCACTCCCCGACTCAATCTGGTGTCCAAGGAGGTCCATTGATGCCATCAACATCCATAATTTGTCACGTGTCTTGCACACTCAAGTAAACTTGTCAAAAGCATCTTCCAATACATATAAATCGAAAACAATAAGTCACACCATATCATCATCATCATGTATAATCCATAATCGAAACAAAATCACCCTGTACCATAACCAAATCATTTGCATGCAAGTGTCCTCAAAGAATAAGTTGATAAAATTTTCTTAGTAGAGAGGGATATTACATACACCCCCTCTTGTTTTAAAATTCATCTCGAAGTTGTACATTATATAAATGAAAGGAAATAAATGTATCTGACAGATATCTATATGTCTAATCTATCAAACAAGTAAGGAAACTGCTGACGCATATCATATGTATGCTCCCAGGTAGCTGAGTGTGAACTATAATTGTCCCACTGGACCTTGACCTGATCGACTATTCGACGTCGTAGTTGTTGAATGCGATGGTATAGAATGCGTATTACCTACGCCATGAGAGAACCCTTGTTCGACACCTACAAAGAACTCATGTCAATCACATGTGTAGGATCACTAATATAATTTCTCAAAACAGAATCATGAAATACATTGTGCATACACCTCTAAGAATTAGGCAAGGCTAGTTGATAAGCCACAGGTCCTTTCTTTTCCACAATTTTGAAAGGTCCCACAAACCTAGGAGATATTTTAGCACCCTTTCCAAATTTGATCGAACTCTTGTGCGGTTCCACCCGCAAGAAAACTCGGTCACAAACTTCATAAATTCAGTCAGCAAAATGTGCTTCAAAATAACTCTTTTGTCGATCTTGAGATTCTTTAATCCTTTGTCTTATCGATTGCATTTATTATTTCAGTTCTTGTATCATTTATGTTCCTACCAGGACCCTATCCTCAAGTCAATCCCAACTCAACGACGTCCGACATGGTTGCCCGTAAATAAACTCAAACAGTGCCATCTTAATGGTACTTTGATATCTTTTTTTGTATGCAAACTCTACTAGCGGCAATAAATCTTCCCAACATTTCCGTTGGTCCATTACATACATACGCAACATATCCTCCAAAATTTGGTTCATTGTTTATGTTTTCCCATCTATCTCAGGGTGATATGTTGTACTGAAATTCAGTTGTGTTCCCAAAGCCTCTTGGAAACTAGTCTAAAATCGCCCTCTAAACACTGATCCTCAATTGGGTATGATCCTTCTCGGTACACCATGTAATCTCACATCCTTGCTGACAAAAATATAGCTATATATTGCACCTGATACATCGTGTGTTGATAATAAAGTGTGCACTCTTTGTCAGAGTGTCAACTACCACAAAACTTGAGTCATGTCTCCTTGACATGAGTGGAAATACAACAATAAATTCCATCGAAATAACCTCCCATTTTGATCCTGGAATAAAATGTGGATGTAATAATCCTGTTGGATATCTATGTTCATCTTTTACTTGTTGACATTCTTGACATCTCGCCACGTAACTAACTATGTCTTATTTCATTCCCTTCCAGAAGAATAAAGGCTTAAGGTCTACCTTCATCTTACTAACTCCTAGATGAGCCATGTACACTTCTCTATGTGCTTCGCTCAAGATAAATATTCTTAATTCATCATTAGGTGGTGCGTAAATTCTTCCTTTAAACCTCAACAATCCATCGGTTTCTAATGAATAACCTTCAAACTTTGGTACTATCATGGTATTTCGTCCAATATTATCCTTAACTTCTTTATACCAGTCATCATCGATCTATAAGGTTAGAATATTTTCTCGAAGATTAGTCTTAAGGGGTATTACCGAGAATATGCATGGTCTCCGACTCAACTCATATGCCACTATGTTCACAGTTCCTTTAATGTAAGTAATATTGAAGTTGTATTCGCTAAGTAACTCTTACCAATGCCTTTGTCATGCATTCAAGTCACTCTATGTAAAGATATGCTACAATCCACAATGATATGTCTTTAATTCAAATTTTTGTCCAATCATATAGTGTCTCCAAACTCTCAAGGCATATACAATTTACAATAACTCCAAGTCATGTGTTGCGTAGTTCTCCTATCGCTTTCTCAATTTCCTTGAAATGTAAGTGATCACTCGACCTTTTTGCATCAAAAATCTGCCTAAACCTTCCTTGGATGCATCCGTGCATACAAAGAATTCCTTGTCTAGGTCGAGGACTTTCCGTATTGGTGTTGTCATCAAAAACTCTTTAAGTTTTTGAAATGCTTCCATGCATTTCTCTGTCCAGACAAACTTCATGTTTTTCTTTTGCAATTTTGTGATAAGATTTTCTATCTTAGAAAAACCTTCGACGAATCATCGGTAATATCCCGCTAAACCCATAAAGTTGCGTACTTCTTGTACGTTTTTTGGTGCAGGACAATCCATAATAGCCTCAAATTTCACTGGATCCACAACAATACCTTCACCAGATATGATATGTCCCAAGTAATGAATCTTCGATTGGTAAAAATAACATTTTGATAGGTTCCCATACAATTTTTTTTCTCATAGACATTGTAGGACCAATCTTAAGTGCTCGTGATGCTCTTCTTTAATCCGAGAATAAATCAATATGTCATCAATAAATACTTGAACAAACTTGTCCAAATATTCATGGAACACTGCATTCATCAAGCTCATGAATACCCTCGGGGTGTTCGTGAGTCCAAATGGTAAAAATGTAAACTCATAGTGTCTGAACCTTGTCTTAAATGTTGTCTTAGGGATATCTTCCTCTTTAATCCCTAATTGGTGATATCCTAATCTCAAGTCAATCTTCGAAAACACCATTGCTCCATTCATCTAATCAAACAAATTGTCTATTCTTGGAAATGGATAGGAGTTCTTGATCATCGCTTTGTTCAATTGACAGTAGTCAATAAAAAGTATCCATGATCCATCTTTCTTTCTTACGAAAATAATTGTCGCACCCCAAGGCAGTACACTTGGACATATGAGTCCCAAGTCCAATAATTCATTCAATTAAATTTTGAAATCTGTTAATTCAGGCATTGACATTCGTTAAGGCGTTCTCGCTACGGGTCCAGTTCCAAGTTTCAAGTCTACTGTAAACTCCAACTCTCGTTCGGGTGGTAAACCTGGTAATTCTTCTAGGAACATGTATGAAAACTATTGTACTACAGGAAGGTTTTCTAATCCTTCCGCCTCACCATTTTCATTTAGCGCTAATATTTAATATGACTTACATCCCTTATGCATGCTCTTCTATAGCTGTAGAGAATAAATAAACCTCAAGGACACTCCTTGGTTTCTTCCTACAATCACCCTACTTTGTCTCAAATCATATGTCAAACATAATTGTTTCATCTTACAGTTGAGTATCACATCATGTAATTCCAACCAGTCCATACCATTCACTATGTCATAAAATCCTAAGATCATGACATATAGGTTGGTCTTCTTGACAAAGTCTCCCAGGTTAATGCTACAGTCTGTAACTTTCCCTCCAACCTTCTATTTAGCACCCAAAGCCATTTCTATGTAATTGAACTTGTCCTACTCGACTTCCTTTACCTTAATTCTATTTAGCATTGCACTAGAGATAAAACTCTTTGTAGCACCTGGATCTATCAAAATATTAAAAGTTTGGTCAATGATTAAACCTGATGTCTGAAGCACAGTGGACTGGTGCTTTGCCTGACAGTTGTTCACCACTGCATGAATCTTGTGGGCCTTTCCCAAATCTCCAACCGTAGTGGGTCATGATGATCCGGCCGCTCTAGCCTTCTCAATTGGATAGTCTCACTGGTAATGTGGATTTCCATATGTAAAACATCTAGTCTTCAATCCAGTACTCTCGGTCCTCGAAGTAGAAGTTGTTGGCCTAATAGTCTGTGATCCTGGTCTATTCTGTTGAACAATACTAAACTGTTGTTGCTGCGGGTGATGTTGTTGCTGATGCGGTTTTCCTCTGTAAGGAGTCCTCTGCTGAGGAGTCTGTCATCATGGTGTCATGAACATAGGTCCTCTAAATGTATCTCAATGCCATGAATTCTATCTGGCTGGTGTCTGATGTTGATGCACCCCCGATGTCGTCTGTCCAATTGGTTTAGAAGGAGTCCTGCCCTGAACCCCACTTTTTATCTCCTCCTCATCTATGAGGGCCTTTTGAACTACATCATGCAATGTCTGAGGCATTAGAATCCTCACCTTCTAATCCAAATGGATCTAGGAAAGCCTAAAAATCAAAGTTATCATAATCAGATGAAACCAATGCCATTGTGTTGTGTTCTTCACATTGATTTCGACCATATATTGTTTTCTGAAAAAGGACAACGTATGTGAAAGTTATCATGTTCTGATCAATTTCCCAAACAGGCAAAAAAAGTCAACAATCAACAGTCAACATGACATACTACTGACATCAGCAATACATCATTATGATGTCATTAAGGACACGTGGTAGCACCATAGGTTAACACATGGTAGGCAGATTTGGATTTTTCAAGATGAGTTGGCACGGTACGAATTTTGACATGTGGCACTGTATGAAAGGGACACGTGGTTGTAAAAATGTTGACGTGGAAAAAGGTGGAAGACTCTAGGTACAACACGTGGTTGTATGGACATGACGTAGCACCTGTTAGCGTCAGAAGTCACTCCTGGATTGCAGCAGGAGCAGAGCCCGACGCCCATCAGTTTATGTCACGATTTTTTATAAAATATGTGATCGAATGGAAGTTAACTCAAAACAATATTGTTTCAACTCCGAAACTAGGCCGAGCATAAATGGGTAAGTGAGGTCTTGGATAAACTTCAGACAGTGAGATGTAGTAAAGGTGAGTAGGAGGAAGACTTATATCAGAGAAATGCAATGGTCTGTCGTAAACATCAGGTTTCTAACAAACTATAGGAGAAGGCATCTAAACGCAATATCTTCTTACATTCAAAACGCAGAAAACCAGAGAACACAATAATGCCACAATAAATCCTTTATCATAACATAATTGCAATAATTCATGTGAATCAGTCAATCATGAACTCCCTCAGTATGAGATGAAAACTAGATGGGGTAGGAAAACTGTTTGTCATTAAACAAGAAATATTACATACAGATGCATAACCAGAGAGCTAGAATGTCTGTTAAAACTTTACAATTGGGAGCTTCAATCTACCATCGATACCCTGAAAAATATCAAAACAAAGCATATATACCCTAAACGTTTGCCCAACAGAGGCCTGCTAGACTTTCGGGATGAGGAGTCTCTTCAATCAAATATGGCATGCACTCCTCTGTCATACGCCACCTTAATTCTGCATGGCTCTCGCCAGGGGGTAGCTGGGCCCTTAAATGCTGAATTAGCATGCGCAGGCTTCCCTGGCGAGTCCAGGACTCGGCATGGCTTCCACAGAAATAACGAGTATAGAGGACCATCAGGCTTTCAGTCGGGACATCCATACCTTGCAATTAATGCGTGAGGCGAGGCTTCAACCACCCTCTCTCTTCTTCATTCATTTCGTGCAGGTATCGGGATTTAGAACACATCGAACCAGCATCCAGAGAACATAGTGCTCCCCTTCTGAAACTCAACTTGGCACTTTTGGCCTTTTTTGTACAGCGCTTTCTACTCTTTCAAATGAATGTGGGTCGTGACCCCATGCCTATCTTCAAAGGTGCTTTCGGCGTTTCAGGGTTCGTGGATAGGAACGAGTAAGTCTTCTCTTTTCAAAATCGCGATGGGCGAAAAGGTGAAGAGCCTAATCATGCACCATGTGTTCCTCCGAGTTGAATGGCTCAGATCGCTCTCGACACTTTGGGACCCGTCTTGCCAAATGGTAAACATTAGTGCCCCTCCTCCAGGCCTGCTCCTTTGTGGCTAGGCACTAAAACCATGGGCCCACCTTTGGGTGCTTTCAGCGTTTCGGGATTCGAGGTTTCAAGATGCGAAATGACAAGGAGCGCTTACCCCTCGAATTCCTGAATCCCGACATGGCACGGATGTGCGCCACATGTCCTTAAGATGAATGGTAGAGGAAGAGTTCATTATTTAAAAGGAGCCTGCCTTCATTCACAGGCTCGCTTGACGTGACCTGGCACTAGGACCGTGGGCTCAGCTCCAAAGGTGCTTTCGGCATTTCGTCGATCGACAATTTCAGCTGTGATGAATGGGAGGCTCCTTGTCTCCGAAACACCGATCCCCGATACACCGACTGGCTGCCACCTGTCCCAATTGGATCAAACAACCCAGATTTGTCTTTAAATATGGGAGCTATCTTTTGTGATAAATCCTGGGCAACTTGGCGCCCTTGAAATCCCGATGATAGTCGATCAGCTTTGTAGATGAACCTCGGCTACTGACAAAAAAACTTCGCCCGCTCGCTTGACTCGTAACCGAAAAAGAGATTCTCCTGTGCTGCGCTTGGGCGCTTCCTATGAGACCTGCAGACCTGGGTACCTTCATGCCCATGACAAAAATTGTTGCTAACATTAGGCTCCATGGGGGATAGAGTCGTCCCTGTGATGCTCTAAGAAATCATTCTGCAGTTCTGGTGCCTTGCTATTGGGTTATGGAGTCATTTACTAAGCTGAAAATATGAAAAAAGAAAATGAGCAAAGAACCAAAGACAATATTTACAGACAAAAGAATCGTTTAAGGCTCAAACAAAACATTTCTTCAGAAAATGCCCATTTACTGGGCTGTTGAAAACCTTTTCACACTCCAGATATTGCAACTTGTACGTGTTGTTTGAGAAAACCTCAGATATTTTGAAGGGGTCGATCCAGAGGGAGTCAAACTTGTTGTGTTTTCCCTTATCCTGTCTGGGTGCATCCCACTTAAGCACCAAATCCCGGATCTCGAACTCCTTCTTCCTGACCTTCTTGTCAAAAGCCTGTTTGACCCTTTGCTAATGACTATGAGTTATTTCCCTCGCCTGTTCCCTGATCTGTTGTACTTCCATTATCTTATGAATCCTTCTAATCATATGATTCGACTCTCCTTCATAATCTTGAAAGAATTTCGCCACAGGTAAGGCGAGCTGAGTAAGAAAAATCGCCTCTACTCTGTACACCAGCTGGAAAGGTGAGGTGCCCAGGGATTTCTTCATTGTCACTCAATCAGCCCATAGAGCAAATTTCAACTTTGAATCCCAGGCCCTTTTGTTGTCCTCCAACATTCTTTTGATGATCCTTAGCAGGCTCTTGTTGGAGGACTCTGCTAAACCATTGCCTTGGGGATAGTAGGGGGTGGAGTGAATTAGCGAGATCTGGAACTACTCACAGAACCTAATTAGGGGCTCAGATTTGAAAGAAGCAGCATTATCAGGGACGATCTTTCTAAGACAGCCAAATCTGGCTATGATATCCTCCAGGAAGCTGATAATCACTTTGTGTGATGCACTTCTGGTGGGGATAGCTTCTATCCACTTAGTGAAATAATATGTTGTAGTCAGGATCCATCTGTGTTGGCCACTTGAGGGAGGATGGATTTCCCCGATGAAGTCTAGCCCCCACTATTGAAAGGGTGCTAAAGCCACTACAGGATTCAGTGGTAGCGGTCTAAGTTGTTTCTTTCCTAAGAACTTTTGGCATTTGATGTAGGCCCTGATTTCACTACTGACATCAACGAATAAAGTGGGCCAGTAATACCCAGCCCTGAGGATTTTGTAAGCTGTGGTATTCCAGAAATGATGCCCCCCACAAAGGCCTCTATGGAAATCAAGCATAACTTTCTGGGCTTTTGGTGGGTTCAAACATCTCAGTAGCATCCCCAGAGGGTCTCTCCAGTACAAGACTTGCCCAATGAGGCAATATCTAACCGCCTTGAGCTTTAAATCTCTTGCCTTACTTTTACCCATTGCATCTGGGGGCCTCAACTCCTGCAGAAAGTACAAAATGTCACGATACCAGGCACATTCTACCAATGATAAGCCACCCTGAGAGCGTTGGCTGGGAAACTCAGCTTGTTGAGTTCCTGAGCAAGTATTGATGAAACTAACCCCCAAGGCTTCGCAATTGGATTCAACCAGTAGCTTGGCTAAACCTTGCCCCTTAACCAACTTGGTGGGATTTATCTCCAAGTCAAATTCTAGGATTCTAGCGATCCATATGCCTCTTCTCCCATCTATATCGGGTTGTACAAGGATGTCCTTCACAGAAGACGAAGGAACGTATGTGGTTACCTTTGAGTGCAGGACATAGACTCTGAAAGCTTTGAGAGCTTTCACTAAGGCATAGGCATGTTTCTCCATGATTTCATACCTAATTTCTGCATCTCTTAATGCCTTGCTAAAGAAAGAAATGGGCTGCTCTTGCCCTTCCTCATTTTTCTGCAATAACACCGCTGCTACCGTATTGAAAGAGGCAAAATAAAAAACTTGGAAGGGTTTCGAATAATCAGGACTAATCAGCAGAGGTGCCTCAGTTAGTGCCCTTTTTATTTGGACAAAAGATTCCCTGGGTTCAACGATCCATCTCACTTCGTTCCCCTTTCTGAGCATGGTTGTGATGTGTTTTACCAGTTCAACAAAATTTGAGATGAATCTCCTCAAAAAGTTGATCTTTCCTAAAAAGGCCTGGACTTCTTTTTTAGACCTAGGAAGTGACAGGGTTTGAATTGCCTTCACTCTGTTGGGATCAATTCTCACTCCTTTCGCTAATACTATATGGCCTAATAGCTTGCCCTCCATCATAGAAAATAAGGATTTCTTGGGATTTAGGGAAAGGCCAAACCTCTGGCACTTTGAGAAAACTTTCCTTAAGTGATAGCAATGCTCTTTATCAGACCTAGAGAAGACTGTGATGTCATCTAGGTAGATCACTACAAACTGGTCTTTCTCCCCGATGAAGGCTATGTCCATGGCTCGCTGAAATGTTGCTCCTGCATTCATTAGCCCAAATGGCATTTTCTCATACATGAATGTCCCCCAAGGAGTGGTGAAGGTTGTCTTTTCCCTATCTTCAGGCATGACCGATATCTAATTATAGCCAGAAAACCCATCGATCATGGATATCCTGGATGCACCAGTTACCCTCTGCAGTATGTGTTCCATCTTAGGTAGGGGGTAATTGTCTTTCTTTGAGCTCTTGTTCAGGTTCCTGAAATCGACACAGAGCCTGATTTCTCCACTTTTCTTCCTCATCGGGACCAAATTGGCCACCCATTCGGAATATCTCAAGGGGATGATGATCAGGGCCTCTAACAACTTTTTCACTTCTTTCTCCATGACAGGAAGCAACATGGGGTTTATCTATCTTAGATTCTGCCTAAATGGCCTAGCCTCTTCCTTCAGTGGGATCTTGTGCTCAATGACATATGTGTCATAAGTCTTGAGGTCTTTGTAGGTCCATGCAAACACATTAGCGAATTCCTTTAATAATTCAGTATATTTCTTCCTCTACTCATTGGTCAAATTGCTTGATAATTTGACAAACTTAGGCTCCTCCTGTGTGTCAATGTTGCATTCGACTATATCAGCCTCTTCATTTGAAACCTTACCCTTTATTGCCACATCATTCCCATCAAACAGTCTTTCTAAAGGGACTAGTCCCCTAGGAATGTGATTGCTAGGCAGCTGAATAATCTGGTGATTAGCAATTTTATTTAAAAACACCTCGGGGTGAGGGTCACCTTCTGGGTCAGGATCCTGATTGATGTGCAACGCAGAAAATTCATCAACAGATTGGAGAAATTTTTCGATTTCCATATCATCTTTGAATACCTTCCAATGCTTGACATTGTCTGGTACAGAGGGCCTATATTTTACTTCAACATCGCTTTTAACCATAGGCGGCAGAGGAACTTTGAGAAAACTAGCTGAGACAGCTAAAGAATCGGCTGAAGTATTTTCCCCCCTCAGAATGAAAGAAATGTTAAAAGCCAAGAAGAAATTGTCAATCAGGTCCCATACTTCATTCCTATAATTTCTGAGCCAAGGATTATTAGCACGATAAGCATTTCTGCCTTGCTGGATAATCAACTCAGCATCTCCAAATATTTCTATCTCTTTAATTCCCAATTCCTTTGCAGCCCTCATACCCAGAACCAGGGCTTCATACTCTGCCACATTGTTGGTGGTTTCAAATTCTAGCTTGTATGACAAGGATATGGCCTCTTGACAAGGTGATATGAAAACCACTCCAGCGCCAGCGCCTTCGCTAGAAGAAGCTTCATCGAAAAACATCTTCCAAACAGAGGGGTTTGGAGGGGGAATCGGATAATCAAGACTGGGCTGCTTTCTGACTTGGAAAGGGTCTTCCAGAGCATCGGTGAGTTGCAATAAACTAGACCCCAAATCGGTTTCAAGTGCAAAGATGGGGTGATTGGCGGGATTTTCTTCATCACTAACAATGTAGGCCAACTGAGCTCCTCTATATAGCCTCCTTTGTTCCCCTCCAAAGACTGGAATGGTGGCATACGTGAGGTCCATCTATAATGTTCCTCCAAGCTTTTTTATCCAAGATCTAGACAACAACATGCCAAACTTGGGGGGGACATCAGCTACCACAATATCCATGACCACACTCTTCATGGGAAGCTGAAACAAAGAAACCACCAGGTCTTTGATGACTCCTAGACACTACACTCTCCTTGAATCAAAAGAGTACAAATCATAATAATTTTTTGTCATCTCCAGTCCCAATTCTTCCATTACTATTTTGGGCATAAGGTTCTGGGAAGCCCCTGAATCCATAAGGCAGTTATGCAGCACTTTATCATGTATGTTCAGGGATGTATAGAAGGGAGGGGATGAATCATCTCTATCTTCTGGGAAAGCTGGGGGAGCTCAGATTGTAGCAGCTTGGAGAGGGACCTTTTGAATTCTTCGTTTTTAACTAGCTCAGATAGGGGTACTGGAATTCTAATCTTCTAAATCTCATGCTCGAAATTGAAGGAGGGAATAGGCTTAGGAGCTTCTCTTACCTCAGTGACAGGTTCCTTGGCTGCTGGCGAAGCATTCTAGGTTTTCTTTTCTTTAGTAGTGGTTGTTGTAGCTTCGGTAGGCCTTTCCACTATGGGGTGCTGATCTTGGTTATCAAAATTCCCTTCTTTCTGTTTTGACCTGAGATTATATCTATTAGGAGTGTTGCTATATTTTTTCCCCTTTACTCAGTTCTTTGATTTGAGTGTTGATAAGGGATTCTTCATATGCAGATTGAGTCAAATGAGGAAACAGGGAAGTGTCCTCGATGCAGTGGATCTCGGGGTCGAGTTCATCCACCTCCTCCCCTTCCTCATGAGAAACCAGGTTGTTCTGGAGAGGGGTCTGAATCCTCTGATCATCTCTATCTCTGCCCCTTTGTTCCCTAGGGAAATCCTGTGGCACATTGTTATTAGGCTTCCTGAAACCTCTACTATCTGTATTTTGGGGATTTATGTAGATGCGCTTCCCTTCTAATTCCCACCTTTCCATCCTAGCAGAAAGTGATTTTAGCACTCTAGTTGTCTCATCTGTCTGAAGGGGTAGGGGAGACGGACTAGATGGGGAAGCTTTAGGTCTCTGCCTGGATATGTTTCTACCAGCAGTGCTCCTGAGTCGGTCAACAACCAATATGTTAGATTCTACCTCCACAGCTGCATCCTACATGTGGGCCAGAGTAGTGGCTCTTCTTTCCCTCAACAGGAGGCAGAAATCAGGATCAAAGGCACTAGCATAAGTGATCTTTTCAGAGGCTTCGAAGGGTTTTATCTCAGCAGGGATTTTATTGTACATTTTATTGAACCTCTTGGAGAAGTCGAAGACAGACTCCCCTTCTTTTTTCTTCAAAGACCCAAACTCTGTCATGTAATACATGAAGTCTTTTTTATCTCCCCACTGTCTCAGAAAGGCACTATACAAAGCTTCGATCCCATAAATAGATATAGGGGCAGGGCCTTGAACCATTTTCTAGCCTTGCCTTGAAGGCTATGGACAAAAATCCTCATCCATACGTCTACGTGCATGATAACATTATCATCTGTAAAAATGTAAAAGGCTTCCAGGTGTTCTTTTGTAGTTATGTCCCCCTCGCCTGTAAACTTGGGCAATTGCTTGAGGTAACCATCTGCTGGGAGGGCATTGAGAGGCTGAGGTAACACAAGGGGAGCATACCTAGCGGCTATGATGGTCTCCATTCTGGTCATTGGGGGATTTTCTCCTGCCATAGGGATATTATGTGGAGGAGAAATCGGAGAAGAAGGAGCTCGACAAGGGGATACTGGGGATGAGCTTCTAAGGGGAGTGGGAAACAACAGGGGATTTAGGGAGAAGGATAGCGAGCTTAAGCTGGCGGATGCTTCTCTTTATGCAGAAGTGACAACAGTAACAAGAGGAGGAGCGGTAAATCTAGGAGTGGGAAAAGATTATGTGGTCCTGAGCCTACACCAAGGTACATCTTCAGGGGAGAGGGGAGTGACAAGGATTTCTCCCTCCAATCCCAGACCAGGGGGAGAAACCTCAACAGGAACACTCCCAAAATTCAGGAAATAGGAAACTTCAAAAAGCAGTCTGCTAAGAAACTGAGGCAAAAATGGAGTTCCTACAGAAGGAGATGGTATATTATCTGGTTCGATGGTGATAACTCCTCTTCCAGATGCCTTTCCTTTTCCGAGAACCACCTCTGGATCAGCTCCAGGTGTAGCTAGAGGTAGTTGTGGGTGGGACCGCGTGTGCCTGCCTCTGAAAGCCACAATTGACACGACAGCTTCGCCACAGTGGAGTCGTCACAACGGAGTCGCCAGGTGCACAGTAGCAATATTCAAAGGCTCTGATACCTGATGCACCTTCAGAATCAGAGGCTCAATGCCGTTCAATCTCGTGGAAAATTTTCAACTTCATCCCCGGCAACGACACCAGAAATGTTAGCGTTAGAAGTCACCCCTGGATTGCAGCAGGAGCAAAGCCCGACGCCCATCAGTTTATGTCACGATTTTTTTATAAAAGATGTGATCAAATGGAAGTTAACTCAAAACAATATTGTTTCAACTCCGAAACGAGGCCGAGCATGCATGGGTAAGTGAGGTCTTAGATAAACTTCAGACAGTGAGATGTAGTAAGGGTGAGTAGGAGGAAGACTTGTATTAGAGAAATGCAATGGTCTGTTGTAAACATCAGGTTTCTAACAGACTGTAGGAGAAGGCATATAAATGTAAGATCTTCTTACATTCAAACTCCAAAAACCAGAGAACACAATAATGCCACAATAAATCCTTTATCATAACATAATTGCAATAATTCATGTGAATCAGTCAATCATGAACTCCCTCAGTATGAGATGAAAACTAGATGAGGCAGGAAAACTATTTGTCGTTAAAAAAGAAATCTTACATACAGATGCATAACCAGAGATATAGAATGTCTGTTAAAACTTTACAATCGGGAGCTTCGCTCTACCATCGATACCCTGAAAAATATCAAAACGAAGCATATATACCCTAAACATTTGCCCAACAGAGGCCTGCTAGACTTTCGGGATGAGGAGTCTCTTCAATCAAATCTGGCCTGCACTCCTCTGTCATACGCCACCTTAATTCTGCATGGCTCGCGCCAGGGGGTAGCTAGGCCCTTAAATGTTGAATTAGAGTGCGTAGGCTTCCCCAGCGAGTCGAGGACTCAGCATGGATTCCACGGAAAGAACCAGTACAGAGGACCATCCGGCTTTCAGTCGGGACATCCATACCTTGCAATTAATGCGTGAGGTGAGGCTTCAACCACCCTCCCTCTTCTTCATTCGTTTCATGCAGGTATTGGGATTTAGAACACGTCAACCCAGCATATGGAGAACACAGTGCCCCCCTTCTGAAACTCAACTTGGCGCTTTTGGCCTTTTTTGTACAACCCTTTCTACTCTTTCAAATGACCGCGGGTTGTGACCCCACGCCTATCTTCAAAGGTGCTTTCGGTGTTTCGGGGTTCATGGATAAGAAGGAGTAAGTCTTCTCTTTTCAAAATCATGATGGGCGAAAAGGCGAAGAGCCTAATCGCGCGCCATGTGTTCCTCTGGGATGAACAACTCAGATCACTCTCGGAGATTTGGGACCCGTCTTACCAAATGGTAAACATTAGCGCCCCTCCTCGAGGCCTGATCCTTTGTGGCCAGGCGCCAAAAGCATGGGCCCACCTTTGGGTTCTTTCGGTGTTTCAGGATTCGGGGTTTCAAGATGCGAAATGACGAGGAGCGCTTACCCCTCAAATTCCCGAATGCCGACATGGCATGGATGTGCACCACGTGTCCTTAAGATGAATGGTCGAGGAAGCGTTCGTTATTTAAAAGGAGGTCACCTTCATTCACAGGCTCGCTTGACGTGACCTGGAGCTAGGACCGTGGGCTCGGCTCCAAAGGTGCTTTCGGCATTTCGTCGATCGCCAATTTCAGATGTGATGAATGGGAGGCTCCTTGTCTCCGAAACACCGATCCCCAATACGCCGACTGGCTTCCACCTGTCCTAATTGGATCGAACGACCCAGATTTGTCTTGAAATACGGGAGCTATATTTTGTGCTAAATCCCGGGCAACTTGGCGCCCTCGAAATCTCGATGACCGTCGATCATCTTTGTAGATGAACCTCGGTTGCTGACAACAAAACTTCGCCCGCTCGCTTGACTCATAACTAGAAAAGAGATTCTCCTGCACTGTGCTTGGGTGCTTCCCATGCGACCTGCAGACCTGGGTACCTTCATGTCCATGACAAAAAATTTTGCTAACATCACCAATGACAACATGAGATTTGGCAGGTACATAGTGACGTGGAAGAATGCCAGGAAGACACATGGCATACAGGCTAACTGTGTAGCTAACTATGCATTGACTACATAGGTGACTAGGTCGATGACTGGATTGTACGGTCCAATAACAGGGTGACACGTGGCCCAATCATAGGGTGCCACATGACACCCTAGATTTGGCCAATATTGGCTAGGTAAAATTTGGTTTCTGCCTTCGGAGGATTCAAACCCCCGACCTCCTGCATAGGCAATCTCCTAACTACCACGCGCTGACCACCAAGAGCGATTTGTTTCTTATTTATACATGTGTAGTTAATTGTTTTGAATTAATTTGGTGTAGGATTTTGGGGATAAGCTCGGTCAGTGGGGGGCTAGCCCGACCGACTAGGGCCTAGACTGAGGGCTTATCCTTTGACCAAGGGAAAGATCGAGGCCACATGGACCACCACATGACCTGGACTGAGGAGGTTTAGGGGCATGAGCACCCAATTATTGGCTGCATGGGCATCCCATATGACCAAGGGCTCAGAAGACTAGTGACCATGCCCAATTTTTTTCCAATTTTGGGTTTTTTTCCTATGGTTGGATTATTTTTTGATTTTATGTTGATTTACCCTGATTTTTGCCCAAAAATGAGGATTTGGAGCCTTTTTGAGGTCAGATCTTGGGGGGAAGTTGGGAGATGACCCAAAAACCCAAATGTATAAAAACTAGAGGCTTTTGATAACATGAGGAGGTTTAGAAACAACATAATGCTGAAGAATTCATGAAGCCTAAGCCATTTTTATGTACGAAAGCCATTGAGGAAGTGAACTTTGGAGGCCATTTCCGGGAGCTACGCTCAAACTTTTTCAGTTCCGTTAGTTGTGTTGGATTCTTGAGGTCAAGAAGAACATAGCTAGACTAGTTTGTAATCCATTTGAGATACTTCTGATGTATATTTTCAACATTGAATATTAATAAGAAAGCCTCCCCCACTAAGACATAGGCCTGAAGACGTAGGCAACCTTGCTGAACTCTGTTAACTATATTGGAATTATGGTTTATTGTTTTTAATGTTTACTTTCTATTATGTATTCTTTATGATGGCTACAACATTCTTTCATTAATATCTCCTTCCTCATTTAATTTTTTGAATGGTAATCTAACACATGCTTAAAACTCACACAAGTCTTTAAAAGATAATTTTTGGATCACTTTTGCACGAATGTTGAAGTTAAGGCCGAACAAAAACTTGTTGACCTTTAAATTCTCCATGTCCATATGTGGAGCATACCTAAGTAGCTCCATGAGTCTGGCCTCATACTATGGCATTGTACGATCACCCTGTCGTAAGGCGATGAACTCATTAAGTTGGTGCTCAATGAACTCCTCGAACAAGTACCTCTCCCAAAACCGTTTCTCGAACAAATCCCATGAGACGTCTTTGAAAACCATGTTTAGTTAAGGTAGGAGCATCTTCTACCATAGAATATCACTCCCCTTCAGCTAAAATACCGCCATGCAGACTTTCATGTTCGAGGTGTAATCACGAAGTGCGAAGCACATCGCCATGTTCTCCAACCATGCCTTGACGGTTGAGTTGTCTGTGGCACCCATAAACTTAGAAACTTCACCTTCTCAAGTTCTTTTTGCATACTACTACCATCTGAGGTGTCTTTTGAACCCTCATTGGGTACATACACTCTTCCCTCATCTCGATCTAGTTGGTTAATCAATGCCTCTGACATCCTCTGGAAGGATCTCATCATACCTACCACCTCTCCCACAACAACCTATTCCTACTCAGTGATTTTTTCTTCTCCTTGGGGGTTAGACACATCTAGCATGGATGCTATCGGAGGAGTCACACCTCTTCCTCTAGCACCAAGTCATCTAACTCCACGATGTCCTCTAACCATGATTACCTGGATGGACAATTTTCAAATTTTAATTAGCGATATATTTTTTTCATCATTTGTTTAACACCGTGGAAGGAATAATGATCCAAATTCATAGGGTTGAACCCACTCTGATACCATATGTAACGAACCCTTTGTTATGACAACAAATAGTGAGTACAAAAAAGGGACACATTTTTTTTTTTGAAAACAAACGTTACAACAAGTGACATGTGTCACCACATACATTAATATCTACTCAATCAATTTCATCATAATCAACTGAAGGCAACATCACTATTATTCAATCAACCATATCACGTAAAGATAACATAAGAAAGATACCCATCCAACCTATCCTGTATGGTTAGGACCTCCAAGACACATAATCAATGCTCAAGTTCAGGATTCATCTGATTCATTTTGACCATTTAAGGTCTGAGGACTGGCGATTGTTCTGAGGAACAAGGAGGTATCTAAATCCCATTAATCCAATCATAAGATGAAATTCAAGACTAGATTCATCAACCATACTTAAACATCAATTCTTCCTGGTGAAATATAATAAACTACTTTGCTCAATCAATATTTCAAGCAATATTAAGTGTAAAGTTGAGTAAGAGAATAATACATAAGGATTAATAAAAACCACAAGAGCATTAGTACAATCTTGGTACAAATAGAGATCTATTTATACTCGTAATTAATAACTTTCCAAAGTCAAGTTCATTTAAGTCAAGAATAAGGTATCAATTGCTTCAAGCTACTGTAACAAAGTACAATCTTCATGTAGCTCAAATATATATATTATTTATGAATTATCTTAATTTAGCAACACATGAAGACTTCAAAGCTAAATTACATATTCATTTATAAGAAACCACAAGAAGATAAAATCTTTCTTAAGCAAAACATACATATTCAATACAATTTATATATTTCCATTTATAGGGAACCATAGGAAGATCAGAAAACTTCTTCTGTGAAACATAAAGATTCAATACTACTATAAATTTCTTTTTATAAAACTATAAAAAAAATATTCATAAAAAGCAATTTAAGAATTCAAGGTGTTTTTCATATCCATTTAAAGAGAATTAAAGAAGGTCAAAACACATTAAGTAAAGTATAACGACTTCACACCAACTTTCATGTCCATATATAAAGACTATAAGAGATCACATCATAACAAGTAATATGTAAATATTCAAGCTACTTTACATATCCATATAAAATAATTAAAGAAGATCATATACAAGCAATATATAAAGACTATATAAGCCATCTTACATATCCATTATAAGGACTATAAGAAGATTCAATCATTCCACATTTTATTAATAAGATTTCCATGTAGAACTTTGGTTGTAACAAACAACGTTTTAAAGGTGGAAGAATCTTTAAATAGAGACACCTTAGCTTTAAGTTTAGGCCACAAAAACACATGAAACCCTTCACTGCACTTCATTAAGAGTCATCAATCAGTCAATTAAGGATTTGAACCTAGGTGACAAGGTTAACACACAACTCTCCCAACCAACAAGGTTGTAGACTCTACTCAAACCCTTAATCTAGCGCACAACACAATCTGACACATGTTCTAGACCTTAATCCGACATTTAAATTTCTGATATCTAGGATCTAATTTCAACAGGAAACAAAATAAAGATCTCATTAATTGTTAAACCTTAAAGGAAATAGACAGTAAATTAATTCAGATACTGCCATTGATGTAGAAACGAACAAGTAATTCACCATTGTTAAGCTCTAATCGACGACATTCACATTTTTGAATTTGGGGATAATTTCTATAAGGCAGAGGGGATGAAATCATAAGACATATACAACTACATCTAAACTATAGGGGTTGGTAGCATAGCCATCTGGTTTTTCCTAAAATGCAAGGACCCTCACATAAGTTACAAATCATCAATTCCTCTATATCCGAATAGGGTAATTGACAAAGAAAAAATCAAATGGTAAGAGAAAGGATGTGTAAATATAAGAAACAACCAAACAAATCGGAGGGCAGAGAAACCAATCACAAATTCTTAGGAATCGAGAGATTCAATTGCAAAGGTTGACCGTGCAAAAATAAAAAGGGACAAACTTCTCTTGTCAAACCTTCAGCGAACAACCACCACATCCGATCTATAAACTTTATAATAAGAGGAGTCAAAGTCTGGGTTGTGCATTAACTGGCAGCAGTCAAATGAAAATTAAGGATCCAGGTCAAGCCATTATAGGGCATGGAATTGAAGCCAAGGAACATAATCAGAAAGTAATCAAGTTGTGGAAGAGAGCCAATGCAACACACAGTCGAAATCCAATGACCATTGCCTAAATCGCCAAGCCCACAAGCCATGAAGAGGGATGAGCACACATGAAAGTTTTTTGTGAGCAACGAAAGGGAGAGATCTAGCTCTACATACCAAAAAATGCATCATATCTCAAGTAGCAATCAAAATTCCAATCTAACGAGTCGCAACCAAGTTCATACCATGAATATAATCATAATTCTAAACCGTGCACAATCTGCCAAGTATCAAAATGCATATAGACTAACATTGATCCAGGTGGATCTAAAACTGCTCGAAAATACTCAAATGCAGAAAAGGAGGATCTAGGATTGAACCAGAAGTCTTAGAAGGGTCCCTAGGCTCAGAAAATGCTCAAAAATCAAAGTTCTCAAAATTGGATGAAACCAACGCCATTGTGTCTGGCTCGTTCTCCCGATTCTGGCCATATATTTACTTTCTCAAAGGGAGCTCGTATGAAGAAGTTATGACACTCTGAAGTTTTTCGAAAACAGTGATAAAAAGTCAAACAGTCAAGAGGCCGTACTGATGACATCAGCAGTACGGATGTTGATGTCAGCATGACGTGTCACCTTCTAGAAGCCAGCAGTTTGGCGGATCCAGCCAAATCTGGCAGTTAACACCAAATCTGGAGGAGGTTCACTAAGTTTGGTGAACTAGTTAGCGGTTCTACTTATTTAACCGGGCACGCAAAATGAAGTAGGAGGGGAGTTGGTAGAGGCTACATTGGAATCCATGCCAAGAGTTGTCCCAGGTGACCTACTCAGAAATAGATCGACTTTATACTCAAAAGTTGTAGAATTTCAAGAGGATTCTGAATATTCTATATGTTTCTTCATCAGAGTAGCCGAACAAAAAAGTTCCTCGAGAAGAGGAGTTGGCACGCTTTTGAGACTGTACAGATCTGACAGGAGAGGTTGCATTGGATTTCATGCCAGGAGGTGTCCCAGGCGACCTGCTCAAAAATAGATCGAATTTATACTCAAAATTTGCAAAATTTCAAGAGGATTCTGAATATGCTCTTTGTTTCATCATCAGAGTTGGAGACGTAGCCATGAAGTCTGGTGAACTCCGTTACCAATTCTTGTTCATAGATGGTTTGCTTACACATTTATGTGCTCATGTGCTTGATGGATGTTCTTTAATTTTGCATTACAAAGATGGTTAACAATTAAAAATTCACATGCAAATAATGGTTAAAAGATCTTGAATTTTAGATCAAGTTAAATTTCAGATCAAGTTGGTATCAAAGTGAGGTTAACCATTTGCTTTGTGAGTTGATGTTAACAAGATCCAAGCTTCAGTGTGGTGAAGGAGAACTTGAAGATTTTTATCTAGAGATTGGTTCAAGAAGAGGAAGGATGTCTTCACCAAAAGGAGAAGAAGCAGCTTCTTCTATCCCTTCTGAAGGGGAATTTTTGAAAGCTTTCATGAGAATGCAAACGATGGTAGAGGAGCTCTATCAAGATCGAATGAAAGGTGAACAAGGTGGACCATATCATACAGAAGATAAAAAATAAGGAGGTGGTGAGGAACCCCCTAAAACCCCACCAACTTCTCCATCTCTTCTTGATGGTTCTATTCCTTCTCCATTTGAAAAGAAAAAAACAAAAGTTGATCCTAATATGCCTCATTTAAAGGTTGATATTAAGTTTGAATTACCTATGTATAATGGAGAGCTTAATGCTAAAAAAATGGACAATTGGATCTGTCAAATTGAAGTTTATTGTAGGATTCAAAAGTTTACTGAAGATGATGTTAAAATTCAGTTGGCTTCTCTCCGACTTGGAGGAACTGCTCTCATTTGGTGGGAGAGAAGATCTCAAGAGGATCTTGCCACAAAAGGTAAAATCGTTTCCTCTTGGTATGAGTTCACTTCAACACTTAAAAAACAATTTTATCCATTAAGGTATATGCAGCAAGCTATGATGGATTGGCAAAATTTGAGACAAAGTAAGGGACAAAGTGTGCAAGAATACACACAAGAATTTTGAAAAAGAGCATTGATACTTGGTATACCTCTCTACACTCAGGAAACTCTTCTCAAATATATAGGAGGATTGCATACTTATTTACATCATATGATATTGATGTTTAATTCGACTAACCTTGACGAGGTGTGTGTTCAAGCAACTCACATTGAGTCAAAAGGGAAGAGTGTTCATGATGTTTTTTCAGCTGAATCCGTCCAGGCAAAAGAAGGCAAGAAAAAATGGAAAGTTAAACATGCAGCTAAAATGAAGAAGGGTGATGAGAGACCTACATGTTCGCATTGTCAAAAGCAAGGGCATGAAGAGGCAAAGTGTTGGAAGTTACATCCTGAAATGAAACCGAAGTGGTTTAAGGATCGGAAGGGGAAGCAAACAGCCACGATTATCATTGAGGACCTTGGATCAGATTCCGAGGATGAAACAAAGATAACAATCGTAGGTGTGAAAGGTAAATCTATTATTGATAATGATGTTAACATTGGTTCTTCATGTGCTTCTACTTCTAAAAATGATGACAATTCTAAGGATAGAAAGAGGAATGCATTGTTTCATATAAGAGTGATTACAAAGCAAACAAAGGTTGACACACTCATAGATAGTGGATCTCAAGTTAATCTTATTTCAGAAGAAGTAGTTAAGCAATTGGGATTAACAACAAAACCACACAAGAAACCTTATCCATCAGGTTGGGTATGCAAAGATAAAAGATTACAAGTAACACAACAATGTGATCTAAAGTTTTCAATTACATCTAAGTTTGTAGATGAGGTTGAATTTGATGTGGTCCCACTAGATATCTATGGAATTGTGGTGGGTAGTCCGTACTTATATGATCGAAAAGTGATCTTCTATCGAGAACATAATCAATATCACTTGTTTAAAGAAGGAATTGAGTACAGAGTGCATTCACATTCATTCAAAAATGACAAATCATTGGGCACTACACAACAATTAAAAAGGGTTGTTAATGCAAGTCGGAATTTGGCACTTATGTCTATACAATGTAAGGAAGAAAAGAATCCTAAGCATGAAAAGGAAGTGTCATTTCACTACAATACACCTGTTTTGGTTGATAGTGTTTCTATGGTTAAAAGTCAGCATGGTTCGGGTACAATCTCTTTCACATGTTTAATGTTTATATTCGGCTTATTACTCATCAACAGTATGTGGTTGGGTCCGACAATGTTGAATGAAGATGTGATTAAGAATGTGATTAATGTACTAAACAATGTCAGCGCAGTTTTGATTGTTGTATTGTTGAGTCAGATGTACAGGTTCCAGAAGGAATGGATAGGTGATACAGGACAAGTGAGACAAACATGTCCTCACTTATTTTTTGAATGATTTCATGCTTTGTGTGGTCCAAAATCTTCTCAGTGGGGAGGTGTGATCCAGGTGGATCTAAAACCGCTCGAAAATACTCAAATGGGGAAAATGAGGATCTAGGAATGACCCAGAAGTCTCAGAAGGGTCTCTAGGCTCAAAAAATGCTCAAAAATAAAAGTTCTCAGAATTGGATGAAACCAACGCCATTGCATCCAACTCGTTCTCTCGATTCTGGCCATATATTTACTTTCTCAAAGGGAGCTCGTATGAAGAAGTTATGACACTCTGAAGTTTTCCAAAAATAGCGATAAAAAGTCAAATAGTCAACATGTCATACTGATGATGTCAGCAGTATGGATGCTGACGTCAGCGTGATGTGTCACCTTCTAGAAGCCAATAGTTTGGCGGATCCAGCCAAATCTAACGGATTTCAGCCAAATCTGGCGGTTACAGCCAAATCTGGAGGAGGTTCGCTAAGTTTGGTGAACTGGTTAGCAGTTCTGCTTATTTAACCGGGCACGCAAAACAAGGAAGGAGGGGAGCTGGCAGAGGCTACATTGGAATCCATGCCAGGAGGTGTCCCAGACGACTTGCTCAGAAATAAATCGACTTTATACTCAAAAGTTGCAGAATTTCGAGAGGATTCTGAATATGCTATTTGTTTCTTCATCAGAGTAGATGAATAGAAAAAGTGCCTCCAGAAGAGGAGTTGGCATTCTTTTTGAAACTGTATGGATCTGACAGGAGACATTGCATTGGTATTCATGCCAGGAGGTGTCGCAGGCGAAATGCTCTGAAATAGATCGACTTTATACTCAAAAGTTACAGAATTTCAAGAGGATTCTAAATATTCTCTTTGTTTCTTCATCAAAGTAGCCATACAGAAAAGTGTCTCCAGAAGAGGAGTTCACACGCTTTTCGAAACTGTACGAATCTGACAGGCAGAGACTGTATTGGAATCTGTGCCAAGAGGTGTCCCAGGTGGCCTGCTTAGAAATAGGTCGACTTTATACTCAAAAGTTGTAGAATTTTGAGGGGATTCTGAATATGCTCTCTATTTCTTCATCAGAGTAGACGAACAGAAAAGTGCCTCCAGAGCGAGCCAAGCATACTGGAGTTTACAGTCAAAAGTTGCATAATGACATTTTTCAACCATCTATGATGTTTGTTTCTACCAAGAATCACAAATTTGAAAGTTGGTTTTTGGGAGCTCTTATGTAATCCTTTCTTTCTAATTTTTTAAGCATTTGAGATTAATTAAACAACAGTATCACTGTTGGAGTGGACCTGGAGACGTAGCCAGGAAGTCTGGTGAACTCTGTTACCAATTTTTGTTCATAGATGGTTTGCTTACATGTTTATGTGCTCATGTGCTTGATGGATGTTCTTTAATTTTGCATTACAAAGATGGTTAACAGTTAAAAATTCACATGCAAATAATGGTTAAAAGATCTTGAATTTTAGATCAAGTTAAATTTCAGATCAAACATCACCAATACAAAAGACATCAAGGAATAGGGTATACGCACATGCATCAACCACATTTTACATTTGCTACAGCTAAGGCATTTTTTGAAGGAAACGATGCCACTGATTTCTTGTTCAATTACCCAGAACAATTCACCATGCAATTATTCATAGACTAGCATCAAACAATGTAACACCTTCTATCAATTTCAATAACAAATTAGATTTATATCTATACCATAATACTGTAAACATTCTATATAGTTTAGGGTATTAACAAGTTATAACAATACTACGATTTTTTTAAAACCTTGCACCATAAATAAATTCCACTTAATAAATTATCACAGAAGGTAGGTGAATGAATAATAAAATTTTGTAGCCTCCATAATAGAAATAGCCTCCATAACAGTGAGGTTATATGCAAGAAGAAGGTCCAAAATAGATTGCAAACACATTGAAGGTCATCTTAGATAACAACAATTTCCAAGAATTCATTAAACATCACAATTTTGCTTCATAGTACATTGTGTTAAGAGACGATTAAACTGAATGCAACAATACTTCCATTTATGTACTACATGATCATGTATATATGAAGAGAAATAAAACATACTACTAATCAAGATCAAATTCATTACAAGCATTCAAATTTACAATTTTTTTTACTATATTATACATAAATAACTAGCAATAAAAATACCGTAACCATTGAATGATTGAGGATTTTCTTCAGCAAGTGGTGTCCCTCTTTCCTCCTGCTTTCTATTCACTAAGACTTCATCGATACCTCCCAGTCAACGTTAGTGGTACCCTTCTTCCCCCTTATTCCCCCCGAGCCGCAAAGGGGCCAAGCATAAAACTAGAAATGCTATAGCTCCAAGTTTTCCTCGCAAGGAAGATCTATTACTCTATCCTCAAACTTTGTCTCCCAACTCTCACAATTAAAACACATTTCCAAAATGATTTTGGCAGCATAAATTTACTAATAACAAGTGTGATCCTTTACCCAACTACACCATTTGTTTTCTAGAAAATTCCTCACTGACACATGTCCACATGCACAATTAATTAAATTTTTAATTAAATAAATTAGATTTATTCACCCATACACTTGTCACACTCTCCCCAAGTATCACAATTAATTACTAATTTTATTTTAATTAAAAAGGCAATTTCCTTCACATTCCCTAATGTGTTCCTATTTTCACTCTTAGATGTCCCTTTATTACCCAGAATCTCATTTATTGAGTGTCTCCTAACTATATCTTAGTTAGAGTTAGATTAAGAGTCTTGTTCTAGTTAGACTAGTGGTAGATAGACTCTAGATACCCTCCTATGTGTACACGTATTCTCTCATTCTTTATTTATTTCTTATTTTTGAAATTTCCTTTTAATATTTTCATGCACACATGTGCATTATATCAAATCTTTAGATCTTTCTCATTTTTCTTAATTTAATTAATAATTTAATTTAGTCCCCTAACTAAACTTAGACTTAGACTTTTATTGGGATTTACAATTAATAAAATCAATTTTTAATTAATTATTTTAATCTGGCAAAGTCTAATCAATTCAATGTTTTCTAGGCCACCTGGATTTATTGACTCAAGGTTTTAATTACACAGTGTGCCCTTCAAGATGCACCTTCGTGCTCCAAGGGTGCCACTTTCCTTTGACTAGTTTTGGTAGTTTTTCCAACCCTTGGAGTCAACACTCCACTCATTCGACCTCGTGAGAGACTAAGGGATTCTAAGGAATAATGATTCTTCCTTATTGCGTGTCCTATAGAAATATTTGTGAGCATCTATCTCAGTCCGCCCTCACGACATCGTGAACCTCTCGAACTAGGTAATTGTTAACCTACCATTCGAGCCATGAAGAGAGTGCTAGTAGGTTGTGACGGGGATGTTGCCACACCTCTCCCTCAATATATGATTTCTATGCATGGCCCCTTTACTCCTTATGTGATCAGCAAGAATCGTCAGCCTACATCCATTGACAAAACACTATCACTGATCCATATACATAATCATATTAAATCAATCATATGTCACATATGCGTAAGATGGAATACTCAAACAAAATACAATCCATTGCTTGACTCAATCTGGAGTCCAAGGAGGTCCATTGATGCCATCAACATCCATAATTTGTCACGTGTCCTACACACTCAGGTAAACTCATCAATAGCATCTATCGATACATATAAATATAAAACAATAAGTCACACCATATCATCATCATCATGTATAATCCATAATTGAAACAAAATCACCCTGGACCATAACTGAATCACTTGCACACAAGTGTCCTCAAAGAATAAGTTGATAAAATGTGCTCAGTAGAGCGAGATGTTACAAATTGTAAGTGTAGCATTATTTAACCCTTACAAGATGGAGTATGGAATAGAGAACTTGAAGTGCACATTATAATTAAATCTATTTTAACCATACAAGTCCAACTTGACATGTTTTAAGGTTTGGAGTGATGTATTGAAACAAATATTTTATCCTAGAACTTAATCAATTTACATGGGAAATATGAATGACATATGACTGAGGTGTCATCCTCCACTTAGTTAGAAAGTGGAAGGCCATGAGTAAACCTAATTTCAGTGAAAACGTAAACATAAGCATGGCTTTCATTGATAATAAGGGATAATCTAACCTTAACAATGTTAAGTATGGCTTTTGCAGTAACACTTAGAGATGTATAAACTTAGTAATGCTAATAGTGAAGGATACATCATTGTTACAATAAATACATTGATGAATTTCAAGCTAGTAAAATGTTGGCATCATGAAGAGATCAACGCATTTTAAAGTCCCCTGGGTATTTATGATTATGAGAAACAACTAATGATGGGTTCATATTCTTAATTCCTATGTATTATATGATGTGAATGTGAGAAGATCTATGACTTTCCGGTGATACTAATTCTCTAGAGAGTGAAAGTCACATGGAAATTTACTATTGGCCAACAAAAAGCTACATAATTAATGGAGAATTTGGTATGGTGTGTCATTGAAAGTTATCTTATGTCGGAGCCCAACTTATATATGTGGGTTGCCTCTGTACTTGAGTGTGAGTAGGAAATATCCTTGACCTCGGAGAGGGTATAGTATTGAGCCTACCATATAAATGTTTGTGGATTGTATTTAATCATTACATGGGTTGGTGTGGTGATGTTACTAACATAGCATTGTAGTAGGTTTCTAGTTCCACGTTCTTACAAACATTCAAAGTGATACTATAAGTGGGCCTATGTTATGAACCTATAACTCGATTTTAGAAATATAAGTGTAACATCGTGGAAATATGTTTTATTATATCATAATGTATGATGGAGTATATCAACCAATTTTCATTATCCAACTTGATGTTAAGCCTCTGTTTGATTGATGAGTTGACTTGATCATACAAAAGTAGTGGAGTTTAGCTATATCTTGTGAAGGATATGTAACATTAATAAGATGGGTGATAAGTACCTTAATTAATGATAGTTTATTAATAACAAAGAAAGAAGAGAGTGCCCATGAAAGGGGATAATTTGCTTCAAAGAGAACACTTTATGAAGAGGGAGTGTCCCTTTGGGGAATGGAACCATAAATTTTTTTGGAAGTAGAGATTGAAATGGAGTGTCATGTATTATTATGCACGAGTCCTTTGTGAGAGGGATGATTAGTATAAATGGGAGAACACATCCACAAATGCATTAATCAATTTAGCAACTTCTTGTTCACTAAGAAGGATTTTCTCTATGAAATAACTAGATGTTTGCAAGAAAAAAAAACAACCTTAAGAATAAGTAATGTAGATTTTGGAATGGAACCCTTATAGTAAACTTATTATTTATTTATAAATGCCCATTAACCTATGTGTTGAAATGGCTCCCTTCAAGCTTAGGCATATTTTGTAATAGTTTTGTTTGTAGAAATCATGCCATGCCTTACCAATGATGAAGAGGAACCTAGAAACGATGTTTCCTTGGTCGTGATATAATTTATATGACTTAAGAAGAGAGCGAAATTGAGGAAAATGACCAAACATTCCATGAAGTGTCGATGCCATATGAAAATCAATTAGTAGTATCTTAGTCAATGTTCCTAAGCATGGATTTGTTTTGTCTGTGTTAATATTATGACTGATAGCATATGTATGGTTGAGTTACAGTGATAATCAAAGTTAATGGTGATTGTTTATAATTATCAAGATATCCCAAATGGCATTGTATGTGTGACTTAATGAAATTTATATAGATCTTAATATAATATTCACTTAACTAGAGAACCAATGATAAGTTAGGGTTCTGATTGGAGGTCAAACCAATAGTCTATACTTTAAATATGGGGGTCATATATGGAACTTAGCGAGAATAAATATTTAAGAGAAGTGGGTGGTTTCCCTTTTGTTCGATGGAAATACATCTATTCACACATTGAGATTCGTGCAGTGTCTTGGATTCCATTAGCCAAATTGGTGGTTTCCTCATCTTTGTCAACAATTTTCCTCATTGGCTGCTATTTAGAGGGTCTTTTTCATGTACTGCTTGCACTTGGAACACACAAAAGATGCACAGGGTCGTTGGTTCATGAACATGTTATTCAACCAATTTCTTCCAAATCATCAAGCTCGTGCTTTCTACCTCATGCTGAATGATGAGAGATGCCTTAATTCTCTCCTTTCAGTAGGTCTCCTTCCATCGCCTTAAACTCATCTATTCTCAAGACGAGACCTAGAATCCTATGAGTAGTTAGAGGCTTGTAGTCATTAGTGGCAAGTTCTCTCGCCATCGATAGTTGGGAATACATGAATGTCTCCTAATCGATGGATTATTCAAGTGTTAGACCCCAACTCCTTTATTCACACTTGTAAGAATGTACTCGGTGCCTTGATACCTACTTTCATCATCGGTAGGTTTTCTTGCATTTGTTAATGATATACCTCAATGACCGATAATCAAACAAAGTCTCATCGTGTTTGACCTCAACTCCTTTATTCACATGACGTAGACTTGCACCTTTGGAAGATTGTGTATAAGAATTGAAGACATCAGTTCATAGTCACAACTTTCCTGAGTTGTTACTACCTTTTCATTGGACTAGTACCTGTGTGACTTCAGTGATCATGGGAGATTAGATTGTACTCCATTGTATACATATATCTTCAGATTATTTTGAGATTGGTTTTACTCGGCCTTGTCCGTGACTATAACATCCTTTGGCATGTAAACACATTTATATTTGCGTATTCATGGCCATGGACAATTGTTTGGTATATTTTCACATGGATCTGCAGTGTAATTCAAATTGGAAGCCATGTATGCAAAGTTAGTACAGATTGTAATGAGAAACTAGTTCTTCCAGTTGGGTCCCCATTACCCCACTTCTCAGTCTTATAATGTATTTCATCCATCACTGATACTCCTCTAACCTCACACATTAGGGGGCATCTGTTATAGCAAGATTTGCCTCACCCTATGCAATCTTGCACAGAAGGCCTGTTTCCATTTCCCTATGAAAACTTGAAGTCCCTTTTTGCAAATCCCAGAGCTAAAAACATGATTTTTCCACATATATGTGCCCTGCCTATATTACAACATGCTTATAAATAGGTTTCACCACTACATCCTGCGTACATCGGGAAATGTGCCCAAAATTAAAAAAAATGGTGTCAGGTTTCCATGTCTTGTCACAATATCAATGATCCTTGGCCTTCCATATACTGGAAACATTTCGAATCAGCCCTTCAGTTCCCCTTGAAGGCTATAAATGGGCCAAATCCAAGCTATGGAAAAGAGGAGAAGGAATTCAACTTTGAGAGAAAATTTACTCTGGAGAAATTATTCACTTAACATTGAGTCTGCATCCCTTTACCCTTTAAGTCTAGTGAACACATTGTTCAGCCCCAAAACTCTTTCCTTATTCATTGAGAACTTAATTGTCACTCTTATATGAGCTTGCCTTTGGTGGAGTATTGAAGTTGTGGAGGCCCAGTTGGAAGGAACTTAGTTTCCCGGTTCCAAACCGTGTTGACATGGAAGTTTGTAACTCATTCACTTCTGTTGATTACATCTTAATAGAAATACTCTTTTTTCATCCAATCAATATCTCGGAAATATTTGAATTGTTATTCCATGGGCGTATTTGTTATGAATGTTGACGGATTATGCTATTGAATGTGATAACATTATATATTATCACCATATGATTGTGTTGTTTGGTTGTTGAGGACTAGTTGCATGTATATTTCTTTCTGTAGTCATTTCCATTTGTTGTGGTTTACCCCTAGCCATAGAGAGATTTTCCTCGTAACAGAATTGGCGACCATAATGGGGAAATAATTTTATTTTTCAGGGTTTGGAGTGTTTTTCTCCTTATATTGCTCTTGTTGATATTGATTTTCTTGTCGTATGATTTCTTGACATCCTCTTTTCACTCTGAGTCTGAGGTTTTCAGCCTTCTCCTTAGCCTAGCTATGTTTTGAAACATATACACGGGTTTTTGCTTGACAAATGCATACACACGCGTGTTTTACTTCTACAAGCTATGTACATATGCACTTTTCCCTTGAACAGTCATGTACATCAACCTTTGTTGCTTTATTTCTGGGTTTGGTGGTTGTTGGGTAGGTTTTGATGATTGTTGAGTCTTCTTGGGTCTCTTTGGTGACTGTTAAGTATCTGTGGGATGACGTGAAACATGTCTTTGGTTGAATTTTTGGGTGATGCCTTTCTCATCATATTTTCATTTTGATTGTCCTTGCACCTTGGGCTGGGTGTTTTTCTCCTTGATATCCTACTTGGGTTGTCTTTGTCTATACACAATAGAGTCTTTATATCAAGCAGTTGTTCAGTCCTTGCATTTTCATTCTCTTAGATTGAAAATGAAAAACTATTAGGTATTTTACATCGATTGGCATTTTGATCTCTTGAGTCTTTGTCATTTATCTTAGTGCATGTAAAGAAAGATTGCATTTTATTTAGAATTGCATGATTAAATTGAAAATTGCATTTTTGTGAAGCATATCATTTATTGGAAATTGAAGTTAGGACTTTTCATTGTATTCATATTCATTTATTTTACTTGCTGAGTCATAACATCACTAGTTTCACAACCACACCTTTTGAGTAAGCAAGACCATTAAAATTAACGCTATAATTTAAAATTAATTAGTAACGATTTTATTTTCTAGGGTGCACAAAATAGCTTAGGATTTAGAGCCTTGGAATAGGATTTTGTGAGTAAACTTCTCCAAGGCTATTAAATCAACATATGTGTCTGATTAAGGGAGTGGATAAATCCATTATATAATCGGTAATATCAGGAGGCTCCACTTACACCGGAGTTAAGCACAAGGTCGTGTGAGGTTGGTTGAAGGGATATCCCCCCGATACCTTCTTAGTGTCAAAGATATTTCTAGGCATATATTTGTATCTGTGGATCTTGCTAGTTCCCTTACCTCTGTGAGAGGCGATGCTTTCAAGGTTTCGGGATTTTCTACCCTACCCATACGGTGGACCTAACTTACGACTGTTCTCTTGTGCATCGGTTATACCATGGCTGATTAGTTGCTTGAATTAGGTGCCACATAGGTTATTTAAACTTGAAGGGGTTATTCTGTAGGTACCTTGGGTCAAATAAGGGTCATACAACACACAACCTTTATGGAGGATTACCTCTCTAGGGGGATCTGACCGAATGGTTGTTAAGCCCACGGGGGCCCTTATAATTGATTATGTTTCCTCCAATCTTTAGCAGCAGAGTCTCATGTCCCTCTTGGGCGAGGCATGCCTAATTAGGAGAGGGATGTCCCTTTCGGCCACTTTATCCTGTTTGTGTGCATATTGGCCTTTTGATTATTTTCAGTCTACTCTTCGATTATTAGTAGAACTTTGAAGTTTTA
Source organism: Picea engelmannii (assembly GCA_009831015.1). Taxonomy (NCBI): domain Eukaryota; kingdom Viridiplantae; phylum Streptophyta; class Pinopsida; order Pinales; family Pinaceae; genus Picea; species Picea engelmannii. The sequence continues at coordinate 973,904 of ML777807.1, read as the reverse complement.
TATTGTGCCTTGAGTTGTCA
>ML777807.1:943801-962414 GCA_009831015.1 Picea engelmannii | reverse complement strand
AAAACATAAACATAAGCATGGCTTGCATTGATAATAAGGGAGAATCTAACCTTAACAATGCTAAGTATGGATTTTGCAGTAACACTTAGAGAGGTCTAAACTTAGTAATGCTAAGAGTGAAGGATACATCATTGTTACAATAAATACATCGATGACTTGCAAGCTAGTAAAAGGTTGGCATCATGAAGATATCAATGAATTTTAAAGTCCCCAGGTATTTATGATTATGAGAAATAACTAATGATGGGTTCATACTCTTAATTCTTGTGTATTATATGATGTGCATGCAAGAAGATATATGAATTTCCAATGATACTTATTCTCCATAGAGTGAAGGTCATGTGGCAATTTACTATTGACCAACAAAAAACTACATAATTAATGGATAATTTGGTATGGTGTGTCATTGAAAGTTATCTAATGTTGGAGCCCAACTTATATACTTGGGTCACCTTTGTACTTAAGTGTGAGTAGGAAATATCCTTGACCTCGGAGAGGGTATAGTATTGATCCTACCATAGCAATGGTTGTGGTTTGTATTATATCATTATATGGGTTAGTATGGTGATGTTGATAACATAGAATTGTAGTAGGTGTTTGTGTTTAGACCCATGTTCTTACAAACATTCAAAGGGATACTATAAGTGGCCCTATGTTGTGAACCTAGAACTCAATTTTAGAACTATAAGTTTAACATCGTGGAAATATGTGTTATTATATCATAATGAATGATGGATTATATCAACCAAAGTTCATTATCCAAATTGATGTTAAACCAACTCATGTTTGATTGATGAGATGACTTGATCATACAAAAGTAGTGGAGTTTAGCTATATCTTGTGAAGGATATGTAACTTTAATAAGACGGGTGATAAGTACCTTAATTGATGATAGTTTATTAATAACAAAGAATGAAGAGAGTGTCCATGAAGGGGGATACTTTGCTTCAAGGATAACACTTTATGAAGAGGGAGTGTCCCTTTAGGGAAGGGAAGCATAAATTTTATTGGAAGCAGAGATTGAAATGGAGTGTAATGTATTATTATGAACGATTCCCTTGTAACAGGGGTGATTCGTCTAAATGGGAGAACACATCCACAAATGCATTAATCGATTTAGCAACTGCTTTTTCACTAAGGACTTTGTCTATGAAATAACTAGATGTTTAAAAGAAAAAAAAACAACCTTAAGAATAAGTAATGTATATTTTGGAATGGAACCCTTATAGTAAACTTATTCTTGATTTATAAATTCCCATTAACCTATGTGTTGACATGGTTCCCTTCAATCATAGGCATGTTTTGTAATAGTTTTATTTGTAGAAAACATGTTGTTCCTTACTATCATGAAGAGGAACCTAGAAACAACGTTTTACTTATGATTTAATTTAAATGATTTCAAATATTGCTATGATTAGTGATTTAATTTAAATGATTTCAAATCTTGCTATGATTTGTGGTAAGTGTGGTTTTTATAGGACACACAACTTTTCTAGAGTGTTTGTTTGATGAGGTGACTCTTGGAATAATAGTTGCACAATATGGCTCGATATAGGGTGTTGATCCTAGTTTTATCAGGAAGGGTGGAGGTATTTCCCATCGAGTATTATGTTGACCCTAGTTTTATTAGGAGGGTTGAAGGTATTGTCCAAATTTTATGCTCTAAAACTTGGAGTTGTGGGAGGGATATGTTAAGTCACGTTCCCCCTAGACACATGATGACGACTTCTAGTTTCCTGTTGGGGAAGTTTAGTCGAGATAGATGAAACTTCCTCTCATGGTTTCTATATAAGGTTAAGTCAATGTTATTGATGCCCCAACATTGTTCAAGAGAGGAAGAATAGGGTTTGAAATATGGAATTAGGTTAGGGAGGAATGATGATTTGAAATTAGCTGATAACCATGCTCGGGGATTAGATGTGCCACTTGTTTTTTCTTACTTGGTTCCTACCTTGTTTAGAACAATTGTTTTGAATCACTTTTAATATTTTTTATTGTTATGATCAATGAATGAATTAATGTATTTTTATTTTTTTTAATATTACTGAATGATGATTTTACTTGATTTACCATCATGCATGCATTGATGTGAACATACATAAACTATGCATTAGAGGTAGTGATTGTTTATCACAAGTAAATGTACAAGCTATGTGATCAATGAAATGAGTATGGTGGGTTTCCAATTTAGTTTGGGAAAATTGTCAAGGTTGCATTTATAAGCTAATTTGCACTATTTTATTGTTATTTCATGTAATTCATTTAGCATGTGATTTTAATTAATTTTTCCTCCAAAAAATCTATGAAGGGAGGTTGGTGGCTATTAATGAGGGTTGGTGGCTATTAAGGACATATGGGGAGTGTGTATGAAAACTTAATAAATAGAGAGGAGGAAGTGGAGTTGGGGGGGTTTAGAGGTGGGAGCTTGTTGAGAGATAGGATAATTCTTGGAAGAATTATTTTCTTGTGATAACCTTCCTTAGCATATTATGCTTTGTTGTTCTAGGAGTCATGGGTACAAAGGACCAAGAAGTTGAAAGCTTTCTTGGAGCGGGGAAGTTGGCTAGGCTCTTAGTTGGTTGAGATGATAATTTTGTTCCACTCTAGACAAGTTGTAAAAGAATTCTTGAACTCATTTCCACTAATCAATTTCAAACCAAATAGAAAGTATTTTCCTTATTATTTCATTATATTTATGTTTAAATATTTAAATATCTAATTTAACCTCTTAATTAACTCATGATGTTATTAAATTCAAATTTAAAAGATTTATTCTAAAAATGATATTAAAACAAAGATCATTCAACATATATATATTTTAATAAGTTAATATTATTGCGTAGATTTTGGAGCTTTCAAAGAAGTTTACTCCCACTCTAGTATCCTTTAGTAGCCATTTTCAAGACTAGCTACCCATTTATTTATGTGATTCCAAATTGTAAACGATCAATGAGACATAAAAAGATAACATGTTATTTGTAGATCCAAAATTGAGCACTAAACTCCCCTGTCCATGAAGTAACGCTTGGAGATTTTGGAGGTTTTTTTCCTTTTGGGTCCAACATCTGAAAATAACTGAATGGTCCCTGCAACAACCTACATTTACATAGATTTGAACAACATTAGAAAAACTACAAAAATAAAATACCATACAATTATTAGTTGAAAATCGGTTCTTCTTATATTAAACCAAAACACACCCTAAAAAAAATAAAAAATCCATGGAAAACTAAGATGAAATGAGTTCTAACAATAGTACTCTTAATAAGATAAGAAAGGGAGTGCATTCTTCTTATATTAAAGAAAAACACACCAAAAAAATCAAAACTCCATGGAAAACTAAGCTCAAATCGGTTCTAACTATATTATTCTTAATAAGATAAGAAAGAGAGTGCAGTTTTCTGTTGAAGACAACCATTCTTCCTATTACTTCCTTTGTTATTTAGACAAATGCATGCCACACTTGGAGGAAGGGAAGTCTTATTACTTCCTTTGTTATTTAGACAAATGCATGTCACACTTGGAGGAAGGGAAGTCTTAACCTAAATTCTAGTCATGGGAAAGGAGAGGAGGCTATAGTTGTACTAAACATCTCATGAAATTAGGAGAATCAGCACAGTATGCATTAATGACTCATTCTACACACTCTAATATTAGATTAATGTGTGATTTTTTGTTTAAATTTAATTATGTGTTAATTCTTAAATAATAATAATAATATATAAGTTCTCATTTTTGAAATAAATAAATGAAAATTGTATATGTAAATTTTAACCTTTTCCAAATAAATATATATAAGTTTATAATAAATAAATGAAAATTGTATATGTAAACTTTAACCTTTTTCCAAATAAAACATATAAATAAAACATATATATAGGTTTATACTGGGTAAAATCTAAATTAAGATGAGTCTATACTAAGATGAGTCTATTATATTATAATATCAATCACAGGAGATTTTCTTTTTCATTCAAAATTTTAATGGACAAAGAAGTCACAATTTCATTTTCAAGAAAATGAAGCCTGTGCTGAAATCAGGGCAAAACTGGCATGTAGTATTTCTTGTTACGGTCTTTTGTTGCAAGGTGATGAAGTATAAGGTGCACTTAAAAAAGAGAAAAAGGAAAATCAGGTGCAATGAAGTTTAACAATAGAAAAACATACACGTTTCCGCTACTGCTGGTGACTTTGAAGAGCAACCATGGAATAGCATTATCTGAAAGTGTGATAGAAGCAGTAATAAATCCAACCACCGTCCAACCATTTGGATTTCGAGTCTSCAAGTAGAAATCGCTACGRTGGCTATCTGGTTTTCCGTTCGAATAGAAGGATCCAATGTTATCTAGTTYTCCACGCATCTGATCTACCTGCCATTGAGAGCCATCGAAAGAATACTTTATGGTGCCTTTRCCAGAGAAGCCCCGGACCGCCTTACGACCAGAGGGCACTGCAATGGCATCAGGCACCGAGGGAGGTTTCAAACCCTCGCAGGCGCTCATGTTTAACAGGAAAATGCACAACAGAGATACACATTGTATATTCATCAAACTGCCCATCGCTCCGACTCGGTGAAAAGATATGGAGTGAAACTCTTTGTTTTGTCAGATTACTTCAGGGCTACTGCGCATATATATATATATATAAAGCAATGGGCTGTAGCAAACGCGGGCTGCCTGTATATGCTAGGGCGCATGTAATGGAGAGAATTCATCCGAAGTTGATTATTGTATCAGATCTGAGGGGAAACAGAAAAGCAAAGGGAAAATAAGCCGAAGGATCTGTTGAGGAATCCGCAGGCATGGCGGAATTTGGGTTGGTATATTGGCATATTTTCAGCATACAGAGCCAAAATCAAGTAAATTGAAATTTGAAAACGAAAACAGTGGTGATTTGCACTTGGAACCAATAATATGTTGACTAGAAATTATATGCATTCCATAACCTCCTCACATATGTAATTTGATGATGAATTTTCAATTGACTGGACACATAGCAAACATGAATTTTGTGCATGAAAGGACTAATTTTGTGCATGACAGGATCAATTTTGTCTCACTATGAATGGTTGAAATGCAGATTAGTTTGTATATTTTGAGGGTTTTCAAGAGTTTTTCAAGGTGGTCAATATAGATTAAAAATACAACTTAAGTAACTAAAAAATTGAGATAACCAATAATAAGCACTTGAAAATTTGACATTAGTGGCACCCATTAATCTTTGTATAAACCTTGACAATTAAAGCAGAGTGTAATGGACAAGACGGAGACGCAAATCAAGATTGATAGATCCGGAGGCACAACGTCTATCAGAATGCATCGGGCAATGTATGAGGCGTTACATCAATCAATCTGCGCAGTCGTTATTGCAGTCGTAAAGAGATTTGCATGTTGGGACTCCTACGGCTCTACAAGAGGTCACAAGTCCTTCATTTTATCTCACAGTTAGCATATTCCTTTTGTCTTTGTTCCCTGCCACAACCCCAAATTTCTGCTTGAGTCATGCATTCACATGCGAAGGCTCAGCTCGAAGATTATATGTTTCGTTCTTGACCTTTCAAATTTGATATTAGGTCAAGGATACACAGGCTGTCACAACAGTAATTTTGTGCGCGTCTTAAAGTCATGCGCCATGAACCCGAGCAGCTTCAGCTTGTACAGTATTGCCTTCACATCGTAACAATGATATCAGTTGCAGGGGGATGAAACGCTCCACGCTCATGCAGAAAATGAAAAGTTTTGGTGGGTATGCGATCTAATAAGAAACGGGCCGACCGCTGAGGAGAATGAAACACACGGACAGTCGAGTAAATCCGTGATAGCATGGAAATGTGGTTGGCTTATGTGATATGTGTAATCTCATAATTCAAAAGTGGTAATTTCAAAGGTTTATCATTTAAACGTGGCAATTATATGGTGTTACAGTAATTTCTTGATATGATTAGGTAAATGTTAAAAAGTAAACAGGTTATGATGCATTCAAAAATACAAGAAAGTTATGAAGAATAAATAACATTCATTGATTTGGGAGGACGACTAAGAATATGCCAGCATCTTCAATTGTTAGCCATCAGATTAGAATTTTAGATTAAAAGATGATTAATTGTACCCATCTCCAATAGGTATACGCCTTTTGGCGTAACTAGTTTTTAAAATACCCTACTAAAAAGTAGAAGTTTTAAAGTACAAGGAAGGAACTAGAGAATGAAGATGCGCGCTCTGCAACCCGAACTAGGGTTTTAGCGTTTCAGCCACACTGCCACATTTATAGCCCCACTGGGGCTCATGACTCTGAAGGAAGGAGGGCCGAATGGCGCCTCCTACAGCCAGGCCACAGTGAATGGAAGTTCTGGAGAAGGGGTCAAACGATCGACCTTTGAGCCTCCACCAGATCTGCGGGCAAAACTCCTAACGAAAGGAACTTTCAAGGACCGGGAGATGGATATCGATCCAGAGAACGCATTCGTACATGCTACAGCGCCGACTCCATGGCTACCCGGAAAATGCATTCCACAAGCGCCACAAGCCCCGAAGTACATTATCAACTCATCGTGCATAGAAGAGCAAAAGAAATACATGAGAGACCACGCCCTAGTAGGGAAATTCCTAGGGTTGTGGCCGTCAGAGCGAGATCTAATCAAATGGATACAATACTGGTGGAAGCCAAAAGGACACTATGAATTACAACTGGGCTCCAAGGGCTTCTTCACAATCATATTGCACAACCTTGAGGACCACAATCGCATCTTCGATGGAGGGTCTTATTTCTATAACTCAGCAGGACTCTTCTTAAGATTCTGGACTGAGAAGTTTAGCCCTGAAAAGGAAGATTTTGCCCACGCACCAGTATGGATCAGACTGTACTCTCTCCCCCAGGAATTCTGGCTGGAAGAGGTCTTGGCTGGTATAGGTAATACCATTGGAATATATGTTAAGTCTTCAGAAGCTACCAAACAGAGGCGATACACCTCTTATGCACGCATCTGCGTATACCTAAACATAGCTAAACTGTTGCCGGGAACAATAATTCTCGAATACTAGGACAAGGATTGGACCCAGACCATTGACTACGAACACATTCCTTTCAGGTGCAGGAAATGCCATGAACATGGCCATCTGTTCAGAGAATGCCCCCTCAATGCGGCTCACAAAGAAGGGAACCCAGAAGGTGAAAAAGACAAGGACGACTTTTCTCAACCAGTGGGGAAAAGAAGACAAGCAGGATGAAAGCAGCCAGGCCAAGTAAGTAAAGATCCCTCCACTAGTAATAAATTTGCAATATTACAAGATCAACTAGAGAACCTCTCAACCCTCGTAAATCCCAATGAACTCCACGCGGATAATCTTCCCCAATCTGGGGGCCAAGGGGAAGAACGACCACCACAGGGGAAGGAATCTGGTCATCCCCCCCTAGACGCAGCAGGGGATCAACAATATTTTATGGAGACAGGGGACGGTGATGCTGACATGGAACTAGAAGAGCAAGAATTCGATGGGGTGGACCTGGAACACCTTGAACACGCCTACGGGCATCATAAACTGTACACTATACCTCGGGATCAATTACGGAAGGTGCATAAGGTCTTTCTCAATTCCTCCGCTAGCTCCACAGCTCAGTCCAGCAAGGGCCTAGGGATACAGAGCAGTCAATCAAAGAACCAGAGAAAAACTCAGAAAGATGAAAAGAAAAGAGGAAGGAAGTCTACCAATAAGCTCATACAAGAAATAGGCCATTTCATGGTAAATTCAGGGCAAATCCACCTCATCTCGGAAAGCTTTCCTCCCCTCCCCACCCCCCCATCATCATGAAGATTATCTCCTGGAATATCAGAGGCCTCAATGGACGTAGCAAGAAAAAACTGCTATGGGATCTGATCTTTGTGGAAAAACCAGACATAGTATTACTACAGGAAACAAAATGCTCAACTGAAGACATTGATAGGCTACTCCCCTATTGTTGGAAGCAAGGGGAAGCAATGTCAACCACAACAACAGGCACAACTGGAGGATTGGCTATCATCTGGAACCCCAACTCAGTGCTGCTGGAGAATTTTATTACTACCAAATGGTCCATTACTGCCGACTACAGGCTTATAGGCTCCAACAAGCCCAGACACCTGACCAATGTCTACGGCCCAGCCAACCCAAGGGATAAGCAAGCCTTCCTCAGGAACTTGGAATACCTATCCAACCTGACCAGATACAATCGATGGACTATTGGAGGAGATTACAACCTCATTTGAAGTCTGGAGGAAAAAAAACGAGGATCGTGATGCCTAGATCAAGACTCCAATGACTTCAATAGCCTCATAGATAAACTCAATCTCATCGACCTGGAAGCTATCAACGACATTTTTACCTGGACAAATAGAAGAACCGGATCACACCCAGTTGCCTGCAAACTCGATCGCTTCCTCATCTCTGATTCCCTTATGCTGGAGGGAACAACTCTGGAAGCGAGTATTATGAATATCCCTCGCTCAGATCACTGGCCCATTCAGCTATGTATGGATGTGCCAGATCACCAGGGAAAAAACTTTTCCAGTTTGAACAGTTCTGGCTCAACCATCCAAACTTCCAAGCAAATATCCAAGATTGGTGGAGGCAGGCAGAGGTCCCTTGTGGTTCCAAGATGTTCAGATTTCAACAAAAGTTAAAAAGCCTTAAACAAATTATCAAAATCTGGAACAAGAAAACCTTCGGCAATATCTTTGACTCCCAAAAGTAGCTATCAGAGCAAATGAAGGTGATTCAAAATCAGATCTGATTGCAAGGGTTAATAGACGAACTTAAAGCCCAGGAAGCAACAGTAAATCAACAAATGGAGGCCAGAAAAGGACAAGAAGAGATTCTATGGAGACAGAAATCGTGCATCCATTGGCTCAAGGAGGGGGACCGAAACACCAAATTCTTCCATAGATCTGTCATTCAGCGTCATCACACCAATAGAATCACGCACCTAATCTCCACCAATGGTGAGACCATTTTTTCCCATGAAGACCTGGAGGCAACACTGATAGACTATTACAAAGATCTCCTCATGGAACCTTTTTCGGACAGATCGAAGGCCATAGCTAAGGTCACGCAGCATGTACCCTCCCTCATCACTAGGGAGAAAAACGCAGCTCTGCTCCAACCTATTACAATCGAGGAGGTGGATCAAGCACTTCAGGACACCCCAAGATGCAAGGCACCCGGCCCTGACGGCTTCACCAGTGACTTTTTCCACCACTGTTGGCCGATGATTAGAGTAGAGGTTTGGGAAATTATTGAAGACTCCCGCTCCACAGGACAAGTCCTTCAAGCTCTCAATGCTACTTTCCTCACTCTCATCCCCAAAGAGGGGCAGGCTCACCATCCCAAGAAGTTCAGACCCATAGCCCTCTACAACGTCATCTATAAACTTCTTACAAAGGTGATCGCTCGAAGGCTCAAACCCATCCTTCCAACTATCATCTCTCCGGAACAATCAGGCTATGTGGAGGGCAGACAAATCTTGGACAGCGTCATCCTAGCTCATGAGGTGATCCACTCTTTGTAGAAAACTAGAATGTCAGGTATGCTCCTTAAATTAGATCTTTCTAAAGCCTTTGATAAGATAAGCTGGGACTACATGCGGGAAATGCTCCTTGCCTTTGGCTTTGACAAACTCTAGGTGACTTGGATCTTGAACCTAATCTCCTCAGGTTTTTTCTCCATCCTTATCAATGGTGTTCCCTCTCGCCCCTTCACCCCTCTAGAGGAATTATACAGGGAGACCCTCTCTCCCTGTTCCTCTTCATTATAATGGCCGAAGGTCTCAGTCGATGTATTCACGCAGCCGTTGCAAACAACTTATTCGCAGTCCTACCTTTGCATGGCATCTCCCCCCCTATTTCGCGTAGCCAATTCGTGGATGATATGCTCCTGATGGGTACCCCAACTGTGCGTGAAGCAAACTCCATCCTCCTAATCCTCTAGACCTTCTCTGAGGCCTCAGGCCTGGACTACAACAAAGACAAGTCCCAAATATTTTTCTTTAATACACCCCCCCGATTCAACGCCATATCTCTAATCTCTTAGGTTTCCACAGAAGCTCCCTTTCGTCCAAATACCTTGGCATCCCTCTAATTGATAATGCCCTCCGGAACTCCTCCTGGGAACATCTCCTCTCCTCTTTTACTAAGAAACTCTCTTCCTGGACCCTCAGAGTTCTAAACCTTCCAAGTCGTCTCATACTCCTCCAAGAAGTTCTCCAGGCCCTTCCCACCTACATCTTCTCGGTGCTGGCTGCTCCAAAGTTTGTTCTCACAACCATTAAAAGCTTGCAAAGGAACTTCTTGTGGCAAGGCCTCAATACAAGGAAGAAAATAGCACTTGTTAGCTGGGACAAACTTTGTCAGCCCAAAGCGCAAGGAGGCCTTATCTTACGAGATCCCACCATCATGAATAAAGTCCTCAGTGCCAAAATATGGTGGCGATGGCTTAAGAGTCCCAAGGACCTAGGGGCATGGTTATGGAGGAATAAATATGTACCAGAGGTGGCGGAAAAAAACCTCATACACTGGAATGGAGACACACTAGGGTCTTTAATTTGGGTAGCGGCTAAGAAGAATAGACAGCTAGTCACCCACCATGCTTTCTGGGAAATTAGAAATGGGAAAACAGCCCTATTCTGGAAAGATTCCTGGTAGCAATGGCCAATTCTGGACCACAAGGACTGGGCTAAGCGCATCAGCACCCAAGCTACACAGGCGGGCCTGACAAAAGTAGCAGATTATTGGCAAGATAATCTTCCAGATAACACCTGGCGGCACTGGCACCTTGATAGGGAACACATGAACCTGGACGAGCACGTGGATCTGGGACCCTGGAAGAATGAAATGTTCAAATGGAAAATCCCCAAGCTCATGGGAGAGGATATCCTTCGATGGGGATATCGACCAAGGGGCACCTACAGCATACGTGAAGCCTACCACATCAAAATCCATTCAAACCTAGCACCTACACGGGATGTTTGGAGCAAAATCTGGAACCTCAGACATTGGCCTAAAATCACCCTCTTCCTCTGGCTCGTGATCCACTCGATCATTCTAACCTGGGATAACCTCTCAAAAATAGGCTTTGTGGGGCCTTCTATATGTATACTTTGTGGGGAGGCAGACGAAACCATGAATCACCTTCTCAATTCCTGCCCGTACACTGCTCAAATTTGGGACCAAAGTGCGCTCATTATGTGCACCTCGGACCGTGAACGAGACAACATCGTCGACACTATTATGAACTAGAGGGACCAAGTGTTTCAATCTCCCCTCCTAAATCATATTTGTAAATTACTTCCCGGATTCATCCTCTGGCAGGTATGGAAGGAAAGAAATAGAAGTCTTTTCAGGAATGCTTCTCTCCCATGGCAACACTGTTGGAATCGTTGCCACCTCAATATTCTGGAAACTCTCAACCTTCAGCTTTGGAATCAAAAAGACCTGATCAACAATCCCTCGGAACTCTTGATCCTTAAGCACTAGAATCCCTTCCTTTCTTCTCACCCACCCAACCCCTCTGTCCCCACCCCTCCCAGCAATCCCTCCTCTTGGTCTACCCCTCCGGTTGACTTCATCAAATTCAAATTTGACGGAGCCTCTAAAGGCAATCCAGGAGCAGCGGGTTATGGGGTCGTTTTCTGTAATCACCATGGACACATTATTCTCATTAATGCAGGGTCCCTTGGTCATACCATGAACAATGTGGCAGAACTCTGGGGACTTACTCGGGGATTACAATTAGGCACTGAACACAACTTCACCCAACTGATTGTAGAGGGCGACTCTCAAATCATCATCAATCTCCTCAACAGACTTTTAAATGGAGCAGACTCGGAAATAATATCACCCAGCTGGAGACTCTCACATGGGCTAAAGACTATTACAAATTTACTACAACCTAATCAGGCGGTTATACCTGCTCACATTAGAAGGAGTGTGAATCAGGTAGCGGATGAACTGGCTAATCTGGGGGTCAAATGGGATGGACCAGAACTCCTCTGCAAAATGTCCCTTACTCCAGATCACCCTATCCTCTAGCAATGTATCCGCAAATCTAGGGAAGTGGACAAACCCCCGGATGGGGTGATAGTACCGACCACCTGGCGTATAGAGGGAGAGCGGAGGATCCAACAAGGCAGCAAGCCATGTGACCTACTCGTGCCAACTACCGCCGAATCTACCTAGCATTAACTGGCTTTCATGTCGTCTACAGTGGCATTAATTTGTGTTCACCCAACCTCCATTATGCATGGTTCTATGGCTTCTCCGTCTACTTGTGATACTCTCCCTCTCCCGAGAACCGACTCCAGCACTCCTCCCCTACCCTGGCCTGGTTTTGCTTACACGTTCATGGTGCTCACGACTCCCGGCCTTCTCCAGGCTCTCCACATTGGCCTAGAACACCAAATCCATTTACACTGCCAAATCATGTCGTGACAATGAGGACGACTGCGAAGGGGATATCCTTGGCATCCTCCTCGGCCTCGTGCATTAGCTTCTCCTCCTGGTTCGCCCTCAACACTTTCCTCGCCACTCTTGCTGCCTGAGTTAGCACCTCTCAATTCCTCCACCTCGCATGTCTCCCACTTTGAGTGCTTAGACATACTTGAAACCTTGCCAGTCTCTTCCCTGCGCCACCTTGCCACTCCTTTAACCTCCATAACTTTCAATCCTCCCCTCGCGCTAGTTGTTGGTTCTTCAAAGTCGCCCATGGGGGCGCCATCTCCTGTTCAGGTCGACCGAAACAATGCGTCGACGTCTTCTGACTCCAAGCCGGATATGCAGCTAAAAGAGAGTTTCACCATCCTCTACGACTTGGTCTTCGAACTCCGTCAGGGAATGGAGGACCTCCAATTTAGGATGCAGCTTATGGACAGAAGAATCTCGACCCTCCTCCAGCTCCTTTCTACCTTCCAAGATGCCTCTCCCTCCTACCCAGCCGACGTGGCTTCAGAAGGAGCGCCCTCCTCAACATGCGATGACAGGAATGTCAGGACGCAGATTGTAGCAAAGGTCATTGCGGAGCAGGTCCAGCAGGAGGACATGGAAGCGGTCACAGCCACAGGTTAGCATGTGCACACTCCGTCGGGAGACGCCATGACAACTTCCAACAAGGACAAGTGCACCGTGGACGATGACATGCATTTGGAAAACAGAGGGACACCTATTGAGGAGGAGTCGTGGCCAGGTTACCTGCCAGGTTACTTGCCAGATTACTTGCCAGGTGTCTAACCCCTCAAGGGATCTTTTCTTTTTTAATAGTTTTCCCTCTAGTTACAATTTAGTCAGCTCAGCTTTGTTTTTTAGGACTGGTAGGCTCTCAGATGCTAAACTTACCTGGTTGGTTGAACTGGTTTCTCCCTTTTGGGGCAGTTCAGTGACTACAATCCAGATGTTATCAAATTTTGTAACTATGGTCTGGTTTCTTTAAGGCCCTTATATATAAAACCACTTACTTAAAATATATATATATATATATATATATCAATCATGATTATATTATGGCAAAAATATTTAAATGTTGTTTAAATTTTGGAAAAAGTATTGAAATGTTTAAGAATGCCAAAATACTTAAATGTTGATTAAATTTTGGTAAAAATGTTTAAGAATTTTAAATAGTTTGCATAAAATTTTAGAGATGTTTACATAATTTTATCATTTAAAATTTGGGTAAATCATTAAAAAAATAGAAATTGATAAATATATTTTGGAGAAAAAAAAATGAAAATTGAATTAATCTAATTTTATGGAGACATTGAGTAAGATCCAATAATCTCAACAAATGTTAACAATAATTATATTCACCTTATGGTTGTGTTGAGGTTATGAAAGTTTGGAATTCATAGTGCAATTAATTGGCTAAAACAACAATGGTGATGCAATGGTCCATGGACATAATCTATTCATGGTTGATGGTATGGTTGACATGACCTGGCTGAAACATAGTCTTTTAATGAATCTGTAGTTGGTTTAATAGTGTTGGCCAATAAAAACAATAAGTACATGTAGAGCATCCATCTATTGGCCTATGTGAGACCAATTGCTAAATAAAAAGAGCTTTTACACCTCTCAATGAAACATCCATTCTCAATACCGTGTAATTAGAAATTTTCTTCCTTCTTAAGACATTGGATGCTTGAAAGGGCTGTACATTCCCACTGTATGGTTTTTTTAATCTGTTTGGACATTCAATATTGGTTGCAATATCATTGAAATGACTTCCTTTCTTCCTTATCTTCCATTGACCTCTGTCGCACAAGATTTTACCATCCAACATGTACCATTTGATAATATGTTGGGTCGATTCGACACTCCCCAATTATGAATTATGTGCCAATTGACCTACACAATCCACTATACCATAGTTTGTAACAAATGATACCTACAATCTATGATGTTGGGTCGATTCGACACTCCCCAATTATGAATTGTGTGCCAATTGACCTACATAATCCACTATACCATAGTTTGTAACCAGTGATACCTACAATCTATGCACACAGTGAGGATGGAAAAATGTAGAATAAGAAGACCAAAACGAATCAACATAGGACATTATTCGCATGTCTCTTCAATTGCTTACATGCCCATAGTCATTTTTTTAATATTAAAAAAAACATTTATATTGCTAGTCCTCCATTAAATGTTTGAATACTCACATTAATACGAGGGCAATGTGACAATTTGAAAAGAATTTTTTTTTTTACCTATGTTGGAGTGATTTATTTCATTGTTAGTATAGCACTATGTTGACTCCTACATCTATGCATAGAGCCATCTCACATTTGTGAATGCGCTGGAATATTGATCGTTTGAGAATACCAACAGCTATAAACCATTCATTTGATTCATGCAACATTTCTTACTTTATATACATCCAACTAATGCCCTCAACAATCAGTTGTTTGTAATTGTTAGAACATTGGTTCTCAGATCCAACATACAGTGCTGCCCTACACACCCAATCCAATGTGTCTTTGACAGTGCACACTCAATTATACACACCCAATCCAATGTGTCTTTGACAGTGCACACTCAATTACATGAAGAGTATAAGGGTATGTGAAGGTATTCTTCAAGTTCTCATGGTTATTTGATGGTAGAGAAAAGAGAAAGCACTAACACCTCTATTCTTTATTAATATTGGGGAATATATGAACATATATATTTCTCTTAAGCGTGTGAGTGTTGTATAAAACTCTCTCTTAAGTCTGGGAGTTGTATAAAACACTTAGTGTAAATATCATTGGTATTTGGCCACCATAATTAGAATTGATAGCACAAAAAGTCATGACAATGTCTTAGGCATTGTAGCAATTATAAGTAGGGATTGCAGAGAACAAGTTTCACTTCCATATAAAATTTATTTTGGTAATGTG
This sequence comes from Picea engelmannii, assembly GCA_009831015.1. Lineage (NCBI taxonomy): Eukaryota > Viridiplantae > Streptophyta > Pinopsida > Pinales > Pinaceae > Picea > Picea engelmannii. The sequence continues at coordinate 947,015 of ML777807.1, read as the reverse complement.
AGTGGGCTATAAGTTCATTATTTACATTTCATATTGGTACCAAAGTAGTTGAAACCTTGATCATGATGCAACTGCGAGAAATTTGAGGAGAAAGTAGATCTAACGTGGGTAAATAACAAAAGAGAGAAATGTTAGAAGACTTAAGGGCCAATAATATGTATCTCCAAGAAGACACCATGCACTTGAAGGAGAAGGTATAGATGTTTGATCATAAGATAGAAAAGATGGAAAATACCTTGAGAGATCCACAAAACTACTATTATTGTTAAATAATCACTTTGTTGAATTTCAAGACTCTCTCACCACCATCACGACAAATTGGGACAAGAGGAGAGTTTAGCTTGTGCACTTAGGAGAGAAGGTAATTTAGTTGGGTAATTGGCAAGAGGAGATATTCATTTGGATGATGGCTTAGCTACACCAAGAGTTAGAAAAGAAGGAGGAGGCATTAACAAATCTACACGAAGTTGTCCAAGAAATTCGGGAAGGAAAGCAACCTTCCATAACTACTATAGAAGTTATCACCATGCCCAATAAAATCATGGTAAGCTCACCTTCATACCTTTCTCAATAACATTTTGGTGATTTTGAAAATCATACTAGAGGCATTGGTTCCAAGTTGTTATGGTAGATGGACTATGATGGTCAAAGGCTAGGAAAGAAAAGGCATTGCATCATAAGACCCATTGTAGCTAAACAAAGGGTCAATCATGAAATCTTAGGTGTTGATGGCACAAACAAGAAGGCCACAAACACCAAGATCACATTTACAAATGGAAAAGACATGGAAAATTTGTCATTCTCATCAAAATAAAGAGAAACAACAAATGAATGTGGTAGTAGACTTCCACTAAATCCTTCGTGTGAAAAATTGCAGAAGGACGACGAAGAGGAGAGTGCACAACTCAGCTTGCACCAACACCCAAAAGAAGCTACAAGCCAATCAATTGAAACAAGAAGAAGATCACTAAGAAGTGTGCAATAGGTAAGACATCCCTTGTTTTTCACTATTGTGGGAAGAAAAGTCATAGCACTGCCAACTATTGGTATTCTAAGGCATGCTCAATTTGCAAGAAGAATGTCCATATTGAGGCATATTGCAAAGAGAAGCAATCCATAAGCAAGACACATACCACAAGCTTGCATGTTTTTAGAGGAAGAATGGAAAAAACTTCGTGAAGACAACAACAAAATTAGAGGCATATGGAGAAAAGAAGAGTGTCAAGTAGTGCATGTAGCACCAATAATTTTTTCTACCATTGCAAGTTGAGTGGACATTGTGAAGCAAAGTGGTAGACACTTCATCTAAAGCTTCATCCTAAAAACCACACGGCCAATAGAATATTGTGGAGAGTGCATATTAAATGGGATGAAGAGATCCTTGCATCTCCAACCCAAGAAACAAAAAATATCTAGGGAGTCAAGTAGCAACACCAGAGGTCAACATCATCCACAAGGTGAACATCATTTGATGTTGACATCAAAGGCATCCACAACCCAATCATTTCCTTCAATATTCCAACTCAAGATTCCCATCTTGGATATGTAATGAAGATTGGTGAATTGATGTCAATGATGTTGGGGGTTCCTTGGAACTCCATGGAAACTGATGAGGAAAATAAAAGGCTAGATAATTCATGTTTCACCAATTTGTCTGTTAGCCATTCCTTACATTGTCTAAATCTTTAGACGTTCCCTCACCCTCAAGATTGTAGGCATTGATGTCTCCTATATCTAAAAATTGCATGATTCATCAATCATTGTGGGTGGAAGAAGGTGTCGATTTCAGATGAATGATGGAATTCAAATGATAGTGTTGTGAAGACAAAGAGCTTCTAAGCCTCAGTAAGCTTTAGAAAATTGTTTCCATTTCAGAAGCAATTAATCCTAGTAGAAGAGGGTAGACCACACTTATTTTCATGGATTTTATAAGTGATGCCATATGCTTATTGACTGCCAATATGGACCATATCCAAGTATAATAATGAAAGAGACTTGCACTTTGAAGTTTGCACACTAAAGATGGTAATGAATTTTGATTAAAGAAGATCGACTTGACAATTTCTCAGAATAGGTAGTCGGTGAGTAGAATTATGTGTTACAAGATCAAGCGAGCCAGAAACTAAAGTCGAAGTCATGTGTAAGTATAGTGTATGTTATTTGAATCGTTGTACAGTGATGTGATGATATTAGAATGTGTAAGTATTGATGTATGTTATTGTCGCATGTCCATTGTTTTAACAATTGTTTCAAAAAAAAAATTACCACTACAGTACTCACTTGTTTTGATGTCATAACGAAGGAGTCGTTACATTTTCTCCTCATATGTCACACTCTTATTAATAAAAGAACCTTCAATCCCTCCCCCATTTGCCAAAGAGAAAGGAGGGAGAAAGGTACTTACTAGTTGAAAATGAGGTTGGAGAAGATATGAAATTCTAGTTGAAAATGAGGTTGGGGAAGATATGAAATTCTATGGGGTTATAGGGTCCGACCAAGTGAAAATGTTTTAGGGGAAGAAATACATGATTCATTGTCGACACCTTTCTATATTGTTCCATACTAAAGCCACTTAGGACTGGTTTAGGACTCCGTCTCTTGATTTGTGCATTAGGATTCTTGTTTTGTGCACTAGGATGAGGGACACCGAGAGATTTAAACCTCAAATGCATGAAAAATGAGGCAAAACTTATAAAAAAAGGTTTTTTAAAAGGCTGGGTCATAAAATCCATCTCCCTAACTCTTTAATATTGACCTTAAATAGAATTTGACTATGTCCAATCCTCAAAAAATTATTCATTACTAAAAAAGAGTTCCTTATTATTATAATTATTTTAGAACAGGGGCAATTCCTCTTTATATATATATATATGAAATAGTCAACGAAGGGAAATTTGTTTTCGATATGGACAAAAGGGTTCACAATAAAGATAGAAACATATTTTAAAACGGTTCAAGTTTCTTATACATTTTGTGGATGTACATTTTCTGTATATTATTTAACCATAGACAATGGAGTAAAAAATAACAACAATGTCATAATTTGTATATTATTTAACCATAGACAATGGAGTAAAAAATAACAACAATGTCATAATTTAATATTAAAAGAAGTTGTATTCAAAATAAGATTGAAAATTTTTACATTAGGAATTACAATTATATATTGCAATTTAGAAAATAATTAATGAATATATTATATAAATTATATATA
>ML777807.1:923103-943613 GCA_009831015.1 Picea engelmannii | reverse complement strand
TTTTTTTTTTGTTTTTTTTTAATCTTGAACCAAAATTGTATAATAAAGAAAGTTGCAATTGAAGTTAGCAGGGAATTACATGGTGTTGGTTGATAGAGTCTTCCACAAACTTAAAAATTTGGTTAAGGTTACCAAAAAAATATTACAACATTTTAAAAATTAGATATCTCGGGTTGGCCTACGTGCGGATTGCTTCACAAAATAACCTAGAAGACTTATAACACAAAAATATATAAAATTAACGAAAAACATAAGTACTACCCCCTTCTTTCTGCTCATCATCAGTCTAAGGGAATATTTGTTTCTCTATGTCCATTGGGTCTCTTAACTGGTGGAGCATCTCTTCCTTCTTGAACTCGGCCTAGGATGAATTATCTATGTCCCTAATGTTCGATTCCATTGATAAATATTCCTTATGTATATTAAGTGCTATATTGTGCATCATGTTTCACTTTTCTTCAAGGATATCAATCCTTTTCCTCTACTACACTAACAAGTTCATGATATTTTCTTTATTACTAGTACATAAGTGTTAAATTTCAGCGACTTTAGAAAACACTAAGAGTAGTGTTAGTCTAATAGATTGAATGAGATCTTCATCTCTTCTCATAACTCTTCTAAACTCCTGCACATCCCTATTCTCCATATTGGCAAAACTTGCAAATTAAATTTGATGTGGAAAGCAAAAGGTAACACAAGGATTTCCATTTACATAGACAAGGAGGACACAACGAAAGATTCTATGAGCCTTGAAATTAGAACCCAAATTATTAATCAAGAAGCCATTGCGCCCAAAAGAAAAATCATTTTTCTAGAATCTAAGGATGATGAGAAATTTCCAGCCCTACTATAACAACTCTCTTCGTTACGACAACAAAAAGGATGCCTAATATATATATATATATATATATATATATATATATATATATATATATATATATATATTAAACATTGGGAAATACGACAACAATAAGTCATAGAGACACAACTCGACAATATCATAATGAATAAATTTCACACTACACTTAAACAGAAAAGCATAGCAGATAACACATCATAATCAACATGAAACAATTTACAACAACATTCAATCAGATAATGAATATAAAGTGACTACCCGTCCAACCTACCCTGCAAGGTTAGGACCTCCAGGACACATAAGCAATGCTCAAGCCCAGGTTCCAATTGATTTTAACCATTTAAGGTCTCAGGGATGGTGACTATTCTGAGGAACAAGGAGGTGTCTACATCCCACTAACAACAAGTCCAATCATCAACTAGATCAATCCATTAATCCTATTCATCATTAATCATGGTTCAAGGTAAATAGTCATTAAATTTTTATGGTGCCCAAGTAAGTACACACACCTCCATCCACACGTAGCTATACACATCATGGCGCAATTAATTATCAAGTAAATTGAGACGTAGAATAAATAAATGCTTAATCAATCATACATCATCGTTATTCAAGGCACAAGAATCTAATCTCTTCATCATTTTTACATCGACATTATTCCAAGGCATAAAGAAATATGAAAACATAACTCATCATACATTAGCATTTATTTCATGACGAAAGAGAAAGCAGTTCATAACATGGGATCCTTGGCCTCCCCCATGACATGCCGCCTAGAAACCTCTCAACGAGTTTGATTTAAGATCTTTTCTGAATCGTCTAAAAAGTGAAAAGATTGCCGAGTGAATTTTTCCCTTTCACACTCGTTAATTGGACTTGAAAGGTCGTGAGACTTGGTTAAGCTCTTTTCCAACTCGCATTCAAAAATTGAAAATATTGTCGAGTGAACTTGTCTCTTTCACACTCGTAAATTGGATTTGAAAGGATGTTTATATGGTACAAGTTTATCCCTTTTTAAAACCAAATAGACTAATATTACGAAAAATGACATTTTTTGGAGTTAATTTGTGATTGCATCTCATGCCCTTGCTTGCATTATTGAGCCTATTTTTGGTTATCGCTTTGCGTTATAAACCGGTTTCCTCAATAATTTTTTATCCTCAACCAAGCAGAGCCTTGTTTATATCCTTCACAGCTTGACACCCTATACCCAGGAGGGAACATTCCCTCGAGTGTCCATCTCCCACATGCACCTCCTGCATTGAGCATAGTTATGTTCCACTTATGGAACTAGTTTTTCTTACTTGTGACACTTGTTTCCTCCTCTGTATAATAACATTCATTTCACTATGAAAAAATTAAAAAAAACGGGTGGGAAGGGAGTATTATCTTATATTGGCAACATTCATGTAACCTTTGAACAGAGCACAAAATTTGTTGAGCCCACTTGTCATCATAATTTTGGGTCTAGCGTGGCCTTAGGAAGATGAGCTCGTTATAGATAGTTTACTCCTCAGACTGGTTACTCTTCCAATCCCTATGGAGAATTTGATGGATGCCTCTTGCATATCATGGTTTCATCATTGATTCTATGTTGTTTGAGTCTTCTATATGTCTCATAGTCTTGTTCAAAGGATGTCTATCAACCTGTGTCGGCCATTCCTCAGAAATCTTTACTTTGCATGTCGACCATACCCTGAGTTTGTCTCAGAATCACATGAATTTGTAGTCCTATTGTGCACCCTGGTCCTACTTTCCCCATTGGTAGGTAACCTTGAACCCAACAATCGACATTTCATCATTGATTGTTGACTGGGTGGTTTCCCTTGTGTTCGATGACAAGACATCTATTCAGCCATTGGGATTCATGTAATGTCTTGGATGCCATTAGCCTTATCGGTGGTTCCTTGCCTTTGTCAACAATTTTCCTCATCAATTGTTATTCATAAGGTCTTTTTCATGTACCTCTTTCACCTGGAACACACAAAAGATGCATAGGGTCACTGGTTAGTGAAAATGTTCTTCGTCTGATTTCCTCCAAATAATCAAGCTCATGCTTTGTACCTCATGTTGAATTATGAGAGATTCCTTAATGCTCTCCTTTTAGCGGGTCTCCTTCCATCGACTTCATCTCATCTATTATGGAGATGAGACCTAGAGTCCTCTGAGTACCTAGAATATTGCAGTCATTAGTGGTAGGGTCTCTCGCCATCCACATTTGGGAATACATCAATGTCTCCTGATCGATGGATTCTTCAAGTGTTCGACCTTGACTCCTTTATTCACACTTGTAAGAATGTACTCAGTGCCTTGATACCTACTTTCATCATCGATAGGTTGTCTCGAGTTTGTTAACGGTATACCTCAATGATCGGTAATCAAGCGAAGTCTCATTTTGCTCGACCTCAACTCCTTTATTCACATGATATAGACTTGCACCTTTGGAAGATTGTGTAGAAGACTTGAAGACATATGTTCATAGTCACAACTTTCCTGAGTTGTTACTACCTTTTCATTGGACCAGTACCTGTGTGACTTCAGTGATCATGGGAGATAATATTGTACTCCATTGTATACATATATCTTCATATTGATTTTGAGGCTGGTTTTACTGGGCCTTGTCCGTGACTATGACAAACTTTGGCATGTAACCACATTTATGTTTTCCTATCCATGGACATGGATAATTTTTTGGTATATTTTCACATAGATCTACAGTGTAATTCAAATTGGTAGCCATGTATGCAAAGTTAGTAGAGATTGTAATGAGAAACTATTTCTTCCAGTTGGGTCCCCATTACTCCACTTCTGGGTCTTATAATGTATTTCGTTCATCATAGATACTCCTCTGACCTCACACATTAGGGGGAATTTGTTATAGCAATATTTGCCTCACCCTATGCAATCTTGCACAAAAGGCTTGCTTCCATTTCCCTATGCAGACTTGAAGTCCCTTTTTGCAAATTCTAGAGCTAAAAACATGTTTTTTCTACATATACATGCCATGCATATATTACACCATGCGTATACACAGGTTGCACCACTACAACCTGCGTACATCAGGAAATGTGCCCAAAGTTAAAAAATGGTGTCGGGTTTCCATGTCACATCATAAGATCAATGATCCTTGGCCTTCCATATATTGGAAATGTTCTGACTCGACCCTTCAGTTCCCCTTGAAGGCTATAAATGGGCCAAATCCGAGCTATGGAAAAGAGGAGAAAGAATTCAACTTTGAGAGAAAATTTACTCTAGAGAAAGTATTCACTTCACATTGAGTCTGCATCCCTTTGTCCTTTAAGTCTGAACACATTGTTCTGCTCCCAAGCTCTTCCCTTATTCATTGAGAAATTCATTGTCTCTCTTATATGAGCTTGCCTTCGGTGGAGGATTGAAGTGGTGGAGGCCCAACTGGAAGGAACATAGATTCTTGGTTCCGAACCTTGCCGACATGGAAGTTTGTAACTCATTCACTTATGCTGATTACATATTAATAGAAATACTCTTTTCTTGTCCAATTAATATCTCACAAATATTTGAATTATTATTCCATGGGCGTATTTGTTATGAATGTTGATGGATTATTCTATTGAATGTGCTAACATTATATATTATCAAAATATGTTTGTGATGCTTGGTTGTTGAGGACTAGTTGCAGGTATATTGCTTTGGGTGAAGTGCCTAACGATGGACTTCATCAAACGTCTGAACAAGGTAGGCATGTTATCTTGTCTTGTTAACATATTTTTTTTATATAACATACTTGAGGTTAGAGTTGATTTCTACAATCATTTATCTCTATTATGGTTTACCCCTATCCATAGAGATATTTTCCACGTAACAAAGAAGTGTGTCTTCATATTAAATAAATTACAAGTAGTAATAAAATGGATTTGAGACATAGTAATTTGTTTTCTAAATAGGATTGGTCACAATTGATATAATAATAGCCTCAACATGTTTTAAATCAAGTGAAGGTCAAATGGGACCTATATAGCACAAGGTCTCTTATCTAGGAATACACAAAGAATTTTTGTAGTTACTTTCCTTATATTGTGAATGACAATAGCTTATAATGATATTTATGTGATTTGTTTAACCAAGAAAATCAAAATGTGGAATTTTGGTACATGTATACCAATTCAAAATTATGTTGTGAATGTATATAGATGCAAGGTATGGTGTAAATAAACATACATTTGTTAACTGATTGCTAATACAAATATGGATTATTATATGAAATTTGTGATGTTTTTCCATGGATATGAATTATTGGTGAGCTAACCTACATCACGACAAGCTATGTAATAGTCAAATGATTGTCTAGTACTAAGTTAAACTAGTTGTCTTAGACATCAGGAATATAGTGTATACTATAAGTTTTACTTATGATTTAAATAAATGATTTCAAATCTTTCTATGATTTGTGATTTAATTTAAATGATTTCAAATCTTGCTATGATTTGTGGTAAGTGTGGTTTTTACAGGACACACAACTTTCCTAGAGTGGTTGTTTGATGAGGTGACTCTTAGAATAATAGTTGCACAACATGGCTCGATATAGGGTGTTGATCTTAGTTTTATCAAGAAGGGTGGAGGTATTTCCCATCGAGTATTATGTTGACCCTAGTTTTATTAGGAGGGTTGAAGGTATTGTCCAACTTTTATGGTCTAAAATTTGGAGTTGTGGGAGGGCTATTGTAATTCATGTTCTCCCTAGACACATGATGACGAATTCTAGTTTCCTATTGGGGAAGCTTAGTTGAGATAGATGACACTTCCTCTCATGGTTTCTATATAAGTTTATGTCAATGTTATTGATGCCCCAACATTGTTCAACAGAGGAAGAATAGGGTTTGAAATATGGAAGTAGGTTAGGGAGGAATGATGATTTGAAATTAGTTGATAACCATGCTTGGGGATTAGATGTGCCACTTGTTTTTTCTTACTTGGTTCCTACCTTGTTTAGAATACTTGTTTTGAATCGTGTTTAATATTTTTTAGTGTTATGATCAATGTATGAATTAATGTTTTTTTATTTTATTTAATATTACTGAATGATGATTTTACTTGATTTACCATCATGCATGCATTGATGTGAACATACATAAACTATGCATTAGAGGTAGTGATTGTTTATCACAAGTAAATGTCCAAGCTATGTGATGAATGAAATGAGTATGGTAGGTTTCCAATTTAGTTTGGGAAAATTGTCAAGGTTGCATTTATAAGCTAATTTGCATCATATTTTATTGTTATTTCATGTAATTCATTTAGCATGTGATTTTAATTAACTTCATCTAGATAAAATGTGCACTCTTCACGAGAGTGTCAACTACCACAAAATTCAAGTCGTGCCTCCTTGCTGTCAGCAGAAATCCAAAAATGAAGTCCACAAAAATGACCTCCCATTTCAATTCTAGAATAACGTGTGGTTTTAGTAATCCTGTCGAATGTCTATGTTCAGCCTTCACTTACTGTCATTCTAGACATCTTGCCACATAGTTGACTATGTCTACCTTCATTCTTTTCTAGAAGAATAAGGATTTAAGGTCTTCCCTCATCTTCGTGACTACTAGATGAGCTATGTACACTGCTTTATGAGCTTCATTTAAGACAAAAATTCTCAAATCGTCATTGGGTGACACGTAAATCCGGTTATTACATCTCATTAATCCATAGTTTCCATAGTAAATCCCTCAAATTTTGGTACCAACATGGTGTTTTGTCCGATAAATTCGTTAACCTCCTTATACCAGTCATCGTCGCGCTTTAAAGTTATCATATTTTTACGTAGATTCATCTACAGAGGTATCACCGAAAATATGTATGGTCTCTGACTCAATGCATCAACGCATGAACCACTCTATTTTTTGTTCCTTTTATGTAGGTAATCTCAAAATCGTACTCGATAAGCAATTCTGACCAACGCCTTTGTCACATGTTCAAGTCACTTTGTGTAAAAATGTGTTGTAAACCAAAATGGTTTGTTTTTAGTTCGCATTTATGTCTAATCGGGTAGTGTCTCCACACTCTCATGGAATACACAATAGCTAGTAACTCCAAGTTGTGAGTCACGTAGTTCTCTTCATTATTTCTTAACTTTCTCAAAATGTAAGTAATCACTCAACTGTCTTGCATCAAGACTCCGCCTAAGCCTTCCTTGGATTCATCAATGCATACCAAGAATTCCTTGTCCATGTCAGGAAATTTTAATATCGGTGTTGTTGTCAATAGCTCGTTAATCCTTCTAAATGCTTCCGCACATTTCTCAGTCCATACAAACTTCTTGTTTTTCTTCTACAATTCCATAATTAGATTTTCAATCTTCGAAAAATACTCGACGAACCATCGATAATATCCCACTAAACCCATGAAACTACGCACTTCTGGGACATTCATCGATGCAGGACATTCCATAATGGCCTCTACCTTCATTGGATCCACAGAGATACCTTCGTCGGAGATGACATGCTGTAAATAATGAATCTTCAATATATCAAAATATCGTCAATGAATACTTGGAAAAAAAATTCCGAGAATATATCAAAATATCGTCAATGAATACTTGAAAAAAAATGTCCAAGTATTCCCAGAACACCCCATTCATCAAGCTCATAAATACCCCTAGGGAATTTTTCAGTCCAAACGGTAAAACAATAAACTCATAATGTCCAAACCTCGTCTTAAAGGCAGTATTAGGAATGTATTTCTCCTTGATTCGTAACTGGTGATACCCTGCTCTCAAGTCGATCTTCGAGAACACCATCGTACCCTTCATGTGATCAAACAGATTGTCTATCCTTAGCAACAGATACTATTTCTTGATCATTTCCTTATTCAATTTGACAGTAGTCAATGCAGAGTCTCCATGACCCATCCTTCTTTCGTATGAAAATAATAGGTGCACCCCATGGTGACACACTTGGACATATAATTCCTAGATCTAACAACTCCTTCAATTGTATTTTCAAATCCTATAACTCACAGTTCGACATTCGATAAGGAATTCTTGCTATCGGTTCAGTTCTCGATTTTAGGTCGATGGTATATTCCAATTCCCTCTCTGGCGACAACCCTGATAACTCCTCTGGGAAGACGTCCACAAATTCTCGTACTACCGAAAGGTTTTCTAGTCCTTCTTCCACTCCCTTTTCGTTCAACGCAAGGATCACATATATCTTGCATCCCTTGTGCATTCGCTTTCAAAGTTTTAGGGAAGAGATGAACCTTACGAAAATGCCATGGTTCCTTCCTACAATCACATGTCTTTGTCCCTCATCATAGACCAAAATCAACTATTTTTTCTTACAGTTGAGTATCGCCTCATGCGATTCCAACCAGTCCATACCGATCATGACATCATAAGATCCTAAGATCATGATGTACAGGTTGGTCTTCATGACAAAATCTCCCAGGTTAAGGCTACAACCCGTAAACTTTCCTCCAACCTACTTTTTGGCTCCCAAAGTCATTTGTACGTAGATAAACTCGTCATGTTCGACTACCTTTACCTTAATTATTTTTAGTGTTGCACCATAAAGAAAACTCCATGTAGCACCTGGATCTATCAAAATACTAAAATTCTACTCAATGATGGTACCTGACATCTCGAGCACAGTACATTGGTTCTCGGCCTGGTGGTTATTCACCGTTGCATGAATCCGATGGGCCTTGCATAGATCTCCTACTCTAGTGGTTCGACTGATCCAGATGATATGACCCTCTCAACTGGGCAGTAACGCTGGTAATGTGGCTCTCCACATGTCCATCACCCACTCTTCGGTCTAGTACTCCTGGTCCCTGAAGTAGAATTTGATGGCCCATTGGCCTGAAACCCTAGTTTGTTCTGCTGAATAGGCTTGAACTACTACTGCTGCGGTCTACACTATTGTTGGTGATGAGACCCTATGTAGGGAGTTCATTGTTGAGGCACCGGTCACCATGGTTTAGTGAATGTGGATCCTCTCATAGTGCCTCGATACACTGGTGGATGTCTAGCTAGTGTCTGATGATGTTGCACACCAGATGTCGCTTGTCCCGCCAGTCTCATCGCAGTCCTTCTCTGATCCCCGCTAATGAGCTCCTCCTCAACAATGAGGGACTTCTGAACATCATCGTGCAACGTTTGAGGCATCATAATTCTCACTTTCGCACGAATGATGACATTAAGGCCGAAAATGAACTTGATGAACTTAAGCTTCTCCATATTCAAGTGTAGAGCATACCAAAGCAACTCCATGAAACGGGCCTCATACTCGCACACCCTACGACTGCCCTATCGCAAGGCATTGAACTCATTGATTTGTCTCTGAATGAATTCCTCAGACATATACCTCTCCCGGAACCTCTCCTCGAACAATTCCCATGACATGTCTTCGAGGACCATGTTCAATTGTGGCAGGAGTGTCTTCCACCATAGAAGAGCGCTCCCCTTTAACTTGAATACCACCATGCAGACCTTGATGTTGGAGGTATAGTCGCGAAGTGCAAAGAACATCTCCATATTCTCCAACCAAGCCTCGATGGTTATGCCATCCGTGGCACCATAAAATTTGGGAAAATTGACCTTCTCGAGTTCTCGGTGAATGCTACCAGTACCAAGGGGGGGGGTGGGCCATGGTGGACCCTCAGAGGGAGCTAACACCCCGACCACATCTCTATCCAAACAACTAATCAGGGCCTCTAACATCTTATTAAAGGACCTCATAAACTCAACCACATCTCCCACAGCTATATTATGTTCCTGTCCAACAACATGTTCTTCTCCTTGGGGGTTAGACCCCTCGGGCATGGATGCTATTGGAGGCATCACACCTCCTCCCCTAGCACCCCGTCATCTACCTCCGTGACATCCTCTAAAAATGATGATCCAGGTGGATATTGGTGGCCACGCACCTTTTCCATCTGGATCAAAACAACTTTCTGGCAATTTTGGTAATTTACTATTTTTAGCAGTTTTTCGGGTCCTGAACTTCCAGAGCCGTTTTGAGGCCGTAAACGACATTTTTTTGGGTATGTAGCAATCGAAAAATTTAACCAAGAAAATTTCATCAACAATTGTATTCCTAGGATAGATCTTTCCAACAGGCTATCGTACGCCTAAAACAAGGATCGTATGCAAAAGTTATGACTGCATGAAGTTGATGTATTGACTTACCCAAACGGGGCCCACCTGACTTTTGGCGCTTCATATTCTAGGGTCAGGTTTTTGGATGTATAGGATTTTTGACACTCCTATTTATTGTAAAAAGGATTTCAGAGCCTCATTGTAATCATCTTCTTGCGAATGAGCACAACTATCACATCTCTTCTCAGAGATAATCCTCCACCATTCCAGCAAGCTTGTTTCTCGCTGCATTTTACAGTTTCAACTTATTTACTTATTGAATAGAAAACCATTTTTACTGTATCTCTGTTATTATGTGTGAAGCATCTTTTAATAATCTGTAGTCATTTCTTTTTTCTCATAAAATCCATATCAATGGTATGAGAGCGATCTTCTCCTTCTCGTCTTAATGCATGTCCCCAATGAGGTCAGAGTACAAAGAATTGGGTCTCGAGCTTGTTTCTCTTGAGGACCAAATCTCTCGCATGCCCAAGCAACCTATCATGGCATGAGAAAATAAATATGAAGGGAGATGATATCCTTTCAAAATGTTGCTTGAGGAATCCCTCACGCAATAGAGGAACAAGATGATGGATAGTTTCGCGCAAATCCTTCAGCGACTACCAACATGAGATGCATCTTCTTCGAGCAGAGGCACCTCCCCATTCAAGGTACAAAAAAACTTCGATATTCCTGTATTTGAAGGTCATATATACGCAGATGGTGTAAACAAGTGGTTGAATCTACTAGAAGGGTATTTTTTTGTCCATAATTTTTTAATAGAGAAAATATTACTTTTTCACTCCTCAAAGTTGTTCCCCATGTCAAATATTGGTGGGAAAATTTCTTTGAGCAAAAGGAAACAAAGGAACCCTCATTATTTACAGTCGTGACCACCTGGGAATCCTTAAGGGATTCTATTAAGGAACAATACTACCATGTTGGAAGTTATGATGACTTGTATACCAAATGGACCACATTGCGGCAAGAAAGAGACCAAGCAATGCCAGAGTTCACAAACATCTTCCATACCTTGCACACCAAGATGGGTATCAAATATTCATAGAGACATCTAGTGCACAAGCATCATGGTGCTTTGCATAGATACATCCAAACCAAAATGGAATTTATGGACATATCATCCTTGGGCGCGACCTACCAATATGCCGTCAAAATCAAGATGAAGCTCAAACAAAGATACAGAAATTTGGGCCCAGGAAGCCCTCACAGCAAAATCAAAGAAAGGGTGGCCCCAACCCACATAACAAAGGATAGAGAAAATATGGACAGTATCGGGACAACTAGTCCAAGCCGTAAGCAAAGAAGGACATCAGAAAGACAAAGAAAGATACCAAAAAGTGGTGCGACTTCCATAAGAGACCTTGGCATAACACTGTTGATTGCCACTCAAAGTAGTCATTGGTGGCTGAAGTGAAAGCCTATGAATTAGATGCGGGTTCTGACTCTGAGTCAGAACTAGAAAGGGAAAGTCAAATCATTGACGTAGAACCCAGTACCACCATTGCTACCACCAAGCTCCAGCTTGATGAACTAGACGAGCTAGAACAAGAGCACCTCTTCCATTCATAGATGTAGGTAAAAGGCACCCTGCTTCACTTCATTGTTGATAGCGTTAGCCATAAGAACCCCATCTCAAAAGTGGTTGTCAAGCGGCTAGCCCTGTTGACAATTCCGCACCCACAACCCTACACCATTGGATGGCTCCGCTAAGGAAGCGATCTTCATGTCAGCCAATAGTGTTGATTGTCGTATGACATCAAGCCCTTCAAAGATGAGGTATTGTGTGATGTTTCTCCTCTCTAAGTTTGTGATGTTCTTTTGGGCCAACCTTATTTATGGAAACGTCCTGTTGTATATGAGTCTAGGCCTCGTAGTGTTATTATTACTTTGAATAGGAAATTGTATAGGACACCTGAGGCAGTCCCACCTCGTGTTATTTCCTTGATCTCTGCAAAGGATTCTAGGCCCTAGACATAAGATAGACTTGTAGATTCTTGCATTGTAGGAAATGAATTATAAGTAAATTTATCCCGTTTACCCAATCAACACCCTACCAATATCAAAACAATCTCCTAATTGTTTGAGGTGTTGCCAAATTTTGTCACCCTCACGCATGAGGATCACCAAAATACAACATACTCCAACTGAGGAAAGATGTTGATATGATGATGACACAGTCATGGCACATAGAGTCTCTTGTAAGTAAATAAAATAAACTCACAACGAAGATTCATGTAGTCCAATGCAAGCATTAGGCCAGGAGCACTCAAATACTCCCAACATCAAGATAGTGTTTGCCTCCCATAGACAACCCAATTTACTCCCCTTCATTAAACGCCCACTACCACTCTACGACAAGTGGCAAGACAAGCATCTGATCACCAGGGACCAGCGATGGAATTTGATGAGAAAATTTCCAGTCACGAGCCAATTTGCCCATCAAATACAGTTAAAATTCTAAGGAAACCATCAACTTATTTCTTTAAAACTGGGAAAATGGGCATTAAAATAGTAGAAACCGTCAAATTTGATGGCCTTTAATAGTTTAAAATTCCAACCCTGCCATGGACGACCCTCCCAATCCTGTGAGTGAGTGGGTTTTCTTGGGCAGCTAGCGTGTAAGAAAGTGGTATCAAACCCACGCAGCTAGTGGCGGGATGGGACAGGGAGACGATAGGAAAGGGGGAGGTGGTGGTCGCATTCCTAAGGGGTGAGAATCTCACCAAAGAAACATTGTACCCTAAGGAAGCAGTGTAAGGGTCAGTCTCAACCAGATGGTGGTTTTAAAATTTTTAAGGTGGTGATTACGATTTTAAATATAAAATTGGGTCCAGGTGAATTTATTCTCACGGCTAACAAATAAGGTAATTACACAGATCAGGGACCAGCATAATATGTATCCCCACCCTTGCGCTAAATTCCTATAGGTAATTTCTCCAGGGAAGGCACATGCATCAGTTGATCGGACCACGCTGTCAAAGAAGACACTATCGTAATTTTGTCCAAGGGAAGGTCACATTTAGTGGTTGCAGGAATGAAATTCTGGAAGAAGGATTGTCACAGGAATGTTTTCTATGGGGAGGGCATAATTGACTCATTGGAGGGCACTGGTTTCTAGAGGAAAGCATCAGGTAAATTGTTATCTCCTTTAAAGAAAATTAAGGGAATGAGGTGGAAGGTGGGTTAAATTCATGCTAATACAATCACGAAGGGGAGAATTCCTTTATTTAATAATCAGTTAAATCATAATTGTTTAACCCCGTTCGTAGTACCATTCGAATACAAAATGGGTAAAGGTTGGCCGAATTACATGCAGGACATAACTGTTTGAAATTACATATTGGGACACCTTCCATCACTGCGTAAGGCAAATTCAAAAGCAATCGTATAAAATAGAAGGGGTCAAGCATTTTTCTTTTTACATAAAAATTATAACTATTGTGTCAACAATTATTTAAAAAGAGGCTAAGCAAATCCGACCAGCACTACCTATAGTTTAATTTGGAATATCGATGGCCACTGATCAATCAAGATCAAAATTTCTCTATAATATACATCCAATTTTCAAACAATGAAGTATGCCTGCAGATTACTACATCATTTTGTTATTCTAACTTGCTCAGGTTTGAATAAATACAAAGGCAGTGACCAACAATCAACTTGGATTTGAGGGATGAAAAAAAACCCAAAGAGATCAAGGAAGGTGGAATTTTCTGAACAATAAAACGCTGAGTGCAGAAAAAACGTTGAGGGTAACGTATTAACTAAATGTAATTACAGTGTGAATGGAGTTGCTATCAGGAGAAACACCAAGGATAATGGCATTGCATTTGGATGAATCAACAGTTTCAAGGTATTGGGGGTAACTCAAAATGAAATTGCAAGCAAACGATAATCCACACAGACCAAAAAATTAATAGATAGAGGAAAGGTATCAGGGTGGAAACGGAAAGAACTCTAGTGAGGCAGTGAGTGTAACCAAACAATCATAACCATAAATCCTTCTTAAATAACAGAATTTTTTTTTATTTCATGGAACAGAACAATCTCAATCGAATTTACCAACTACTATGCCAGAAATACATTACAATATTCATCAATATCGATATTCACATACATGAAAATTTTAACTACTTTACAATGTAAATTTACACATGAATACCGTAACCGAAGGTGAAGAATCTGAAGTCATTGTCTCGTGCTTATGTTCTGTCCAGCTCCTGCTTTCTAACTGTAATACCTCACTGGTATCTCCCAGCCAACGCTAGGGGTGCTCTTCTTCCCCATGAGACCCCTGAGCCACAAAGGGGTCACACACACAAACTAGAGAAATCAAGCTCCCAGATCACCTCACAAGGTCGAGCTACCACTCTCTATCCGAGATGGGTATCCCAACTCCCACAAGAAAAATCAATCAAGAGTAAAATCTGACAGCACAACCTTATGCATACTAGACATGATCCAGTTCCCTCCTCCACCATTTCTTTTATAGAGCTCCCCTTGGTGACCTTTCCATTTGCACATTAATTTACTTTTATTAAAAAATTATTATTAAATGTTCTCCCATGTACACTTGTCACCCAATCCCTCAGTTGCACCCGAATTTCATTTAATTGATTAAATTTAATTTCCAATTTCCCTCACCCACCTAAAAGCGTTCCTAAAAACGCTCCTCGATGTACCTTTATTCCCTCACATTCCCTTAATGATTGATTCCTTTCTTAAATCTTAGTTGAGTTAATTTTAGGAAAGTTCTCTATACTAGATTCCTTTTGTGCTTCACATCCCTTTTGCAATTAATTCCTCTTTTGTCTAAGTTTGAATTTAGCAAGTTTTGCACATAATAGCAATTAACCTTTTTAATAATTTAATCCTCCTTTAGTTTTTAAGTTTAAATTTTACACCCCAATTTTCTTAATCCCCCCTTTATTACTTGCTTAGTTAATCATTTTAGTTCACATGTCCTACTTAGACCTAGGATTTAAATTCAACTAGGCTCAACAAAAATTGTTTCTAAGGGAAATTTTATAATTTTTTAAACTTTACTCATGCAACAATTATCTTAAGGTTGATCATGTCAAAATGAGATATTGTCTTCTAGGTACATAAGTTCATTGACTTACTAGTGTTAAAACCACGACATTCCCTTCAAGACGCACTACATGCTCCAAGGGTGCCACTCTCCTTCATTCAAGTTTCATCTATGTGACGTGCCCTTCAAGACGCACTATGTGCTCCAAGGGTGCCACTCACCTTTTGACTAATTTTGGTAGACGTCAAACCCTTGGAGTCAATACTTCATCAGGTGACCTTGTGGGAGACTAAGGGCCTCTAAGGAATAAGGACTCTCCCTTATTGCACGCCCCTTAGAATCTTCGTGAGCGACTATGAAAGTCTGCCCTCACGGCATTGTGGGTCTCTCGAACTAGGTAATCGTTAACCTACAGTTCCAGCCACAACGAGAGTGCTAATAGTCTGTGGTAGGCTTGTTGCCACACCTCTCCCTCAATATCTCTAGTTGTCGTGCCTGACCCCTTTACTCCAAGTGTGAGTCTAATTAGCAAGCTATCGTCATCCTCCATCCATCAACGAACATGTCAATGATTTATAAACAACATCATAATATACCAGTCATATGTCACATATGGAATAATAGAAATATGAAAACCATAAACAATCCACTCCCTGACTCGATTCGGAGTCCAAGGAGATCCATCGAAGCCATCAACATCCTCAATCTGTCAAGAGTCCTGCACACTTAGGAAAAACAATTCAATAGCACCTGTCGATACAAATATAATCAAATACATATCATCGTATCCACAACATCATCATAATCCATAAGAGAAACAATCAATCATATAATGAACCAGATCACTTGCATGCAAGTGTCCTCAAAGAATAAGTCCAATTAGGTGTGTGCAAGAGCAAAATGTTACACTTACAACCATGGTCCAATAACAATAACTCTTCAAATGGATTTTCCCAGCCTACTCTAAAATTCTAGGCCTTTATAGTTACCAATCTATCACTTAGGCTTTTCAAATTACTTGAACTAATGATAGAGAAAAAAATAATAATACCTTGATTCTAAAAATAACTTGGTAACCAAATATAAAAATTCTAAGAAAAGAGAAAGGATTCACAAGGGGTCAAAATCCAAACTCCAACACTATTATCTTAAAAGCCTTCCCAATTGAAACACATAAACTGACACACAAGTTCCAATATTCAAACAACACTTCATCCTCTCATAAGAATTTCAAAGGGAATGTACCAAAGGGGAAGGAATAAAATAGAGAGCTACAACAGAGACAAACTGAGAAACCAATGCAAAAAGGTCTAAGAGACACAGAACAGGGAATCCCCACCACCTTACCTTTAGAATTGTCCATTGTGTGAGTAAAACTAACACAAAGAAATAAAAGGATGAAAAACCACCCAAGACCTATCAAATTACTCACCAGATGGCTAGGCACACCTCTAGACCAGCCGAAATTGCACCCAAATCCATACCTTCTTCAAGCCATTATCGTACAAATCATGTACCAAACATCAACTATGCATTTAACTTACATGAACCATAATGCATTTCACATGTTGTGAGGAGCAATATCTATCCTTTTTTCACCCATCCCAATGATTCACTACTACATTGTAAATATTTCCCTCATGTGCTTAATAAATGACAATGAGAACCCACTTAACCAAGATACTTAGGGTATAAACATGGATTCATGACCCCCATTTTTAATAAGGTGCCAACTCTTATTTTAGTGTCTTGTTTAGCCCAATGGTTAGCTTCCTTGTTTAAGTCTCGTTTAATGTGGTAATAGGAGACTTTGACAAAAGAGATGGATTCATGCTTGATCAGAGCAATACAAGTTTTCATTTTGTGTCCCTTAGTGTTAGATGTGTCGATCATTATTTTAATGATTATCATAGAATTCTTGAAAACTAAGAGGGCCCTAAATTTTTCTTCCATAGAATGAGTAAATCCACACAAGAGAGCATATTCTTCTACCAAGTTGTTTCATAACTAGTTGAAGCTCTAGAAAAAAGATAGGAATATTTTCCTATAAGGAGACTCCCATGATTCCCTTAATAAAGAGAGGTAATAATGAGTATTATATGTGATATAAATTAAATTAATTAAAAAGCGGTTGTAAATAAGGATAAATGAAAAGTATAAACGTATAACACACCCAATTATAATAGTAAATTTTTTGTTTAGACCATGAAGTGGATGACTAAAATTATTGAGCTTTTTATTATTATTTATTTCAAATTGTAAAATAAAAAAATTTGAGTTAACGATGCTTTATTGAATTAAGAATAAAAATAAATAATAAAAACGATAATAACAAATAAGCAAAAGCATTGGTTAAACAATGTATCTTTTTGAGTTTTTTTTAGAATTACGAGATTCTTTTTTGTGGATAAAAATGAATCATAAAAACATTGGATAAACAAGGTACCTTCTCTTAGAATTACGAGATTTTTTTGTTTGGAAATCTCATTACAATAATACTATTAAAGGCTTAAGAAGCAACGCATTAATGTTTAGAATTTCTACTTTATTGATCCATAAACATAGTGATGGAAAAAGGATGTGTATGAGAAAGACACTATGGTTGAAGCATGGGTGTGTTTATTAATGAGAGCATCATGTGAGTCAAACATATAAAAAGTTTAGCAATAGTGAAGCACATTATTATAATAAATCAAATAACTTTATGAAAAATTGTTTATGTATATACTTAAATTATAGATATATATTTTAAGTTTTGGTGTGTAAAGTTGTGTAGTTATCTCTATTGCTTGTTTAACTGTCTCATTATGGAAATAATGGAGCATAGAGAGTATTAATCCATTACATCACAAGAGTGATAAGTGGGGATTCAAATTGCAGTGAAACTTATAAATAAACTAGAAATTAATTCCTTTAACTAAGAGCTAAGATGAAAAATTGGCAATCAACCCAAGTCACCATATGAATGGGCCTCGTGATGAGATTTAATGCATTCAAAGCATTGGAAAAATTACATGGCACTGTGAGAAATTCAACAATTGTAAGTGTAGCATTATTTAACCCTTACAAGCTGGGTGGAATAAAGAACTTGAAGTGCACATTATAATTAAATTTGTTTTAACCATACAAGTCCAACTTGACATGTTTTAAGGTTTGGAGTTATGTATTGAAACAAATATTTTATCCTATAAATTAATCTATCTACATGGGAAACATGGATGACATATGAGTGAGGTGTCATCCTCCACTTAGTAAGCAAGTGGAAGGCCATGAGTAAACCTAATTTGAGTGAAAACATAAACATAAGCATGGCTTGCATTGATAATAATGGAGAATCTAACCTTAACAATGCTAAGTATGGATTTTGCAGTAACACTTAGAGAGGTCTAAACTTAGTAATGCTAAGAGTGAAGGATACATCATTGTTACAAGAAATACATCGATGACTTGCAAGCTAGTAAAAGGTTGGCATCATGAAGATATCAACGAATTTAAATTCCCCGAGTATTTATGATTATGAGAAATAACTAATGATGGGTTCATACTCTTAATTCTTGTGTATTATGTGATGTGCATGCGAGAAGATATATGACTTTCCGGTGATACTTATTCTCCATAGAGTGAAGGTCATGTGGCAATTTACTATTGACCAACAAAAAACTACATAATTAATGGATAATTTGGTATGGTGTGTCATTGAAAGTTATCTAATGTTGGAGCCCAACTTATATACTTGGGTCACCTTTGCACTTAAGTGTGAGTAGGAAATATCCTTGACCCCGGAGAGGGTATAGTATTGATCCTACCATAGCAATGGTTGTGGTTTGTATTTAATCATTATATGGGTTAGTATGGTGATGTTGATAACATAGCATTTTAGTAGGTGTTTTTGTTTAGTCCCATGTTCTTACAAACATTCAAAGGGATACTATAAGTGGCCCTATGTTGTGAACCTAGAACTCAATTTTAGAACTATAAGTTTAACATCGTGGAAATATGTGTCGTTATATCATAATTAATGATGGAGTATATCGACCAATGTTCATTATCCAAATTGATGTTAAGCCAACTTATGTTTGATTGATTAGATGAATTGATCATACAAAAGTAGTGGAGTTTAGCTATATCTTGTGAAGGATATGTAACTTTAATAAGACAGGTGATAAGTATCTTAATTGATGATAGTTTATTAATAACAAAGAATGAAGAGAGTGTCCATGAAGGGGGATAATTTGCTTCAAAGATAACACTTTATGAAGAGGGAGTGTCCCTTTGGGGAAGGGAAGCGTAAATTTTATTGGAAGTAGAGATTGAAATGGAGTGTAATGTATTGTTATGCACGATTCCCTTGTAAGAGGGGTGATTCATCTAAATAGGAGAACACATCCACAAATGCATTAATCGATTTAGCAACTGTTTGTTCACTAAGAAGGACTTTGTCTATGAAATAACTAGATGTTTGCAAGAAAAGAAAAACAACCTTAAGAATAAGTATTGTATATTTTGTAATGGAACCCTTATAGTAAACTTATTCTTGATTTATAAATTCTCATTAACCTATGTGTTGACATGGTTCCCTTCAATCATAGGCATGTTTTGTAATAGTTTTGTTTGTAGAAAACATGTTGTTCCTTACTATCATGAAGAGGAACCTAGAAACGACGTTTCCTTGGTCCGGATATAATTTATATGAATTAAGAAGAGAGTGAAATTGAGGACAATGACCTAACATTCCATGAAGTTTTGATGTCACATGAAAATCAATTAGAAGTATCTTAGTCAATTTCCTAAGCATGGAATTTTTTGGTGTTAATATTATGAGTGATGTCATATGTATGGTTGAGGTAGAGTGATAATCAAAGTCAATGGTGATTGTCTACAATTATCAAGATATCCCAAATGGCATTGTATGTGTGACTTAATTAAATTTATATAGACCTTAATGTAAGATTCACTTAACTAGAGAACCAATGATAAGCTAAGAGAAGTGTGTCCGTATTAAATAAATTACAAGTAGTAATAAAATTGATTTGAGACACAGTAATGTGTTTGCTAAATAGGGTTGGTCATAATCGATATAATAATAGCATCAACACCTTTTAAATCAAGTGAAGGTCAAATGGGACCTATATAGCACAAGGTCTCCTATCTAGGAATACACATAGAAGTTTTGTACTTACTTTCCTTATATTGTGAATGACAATAGCTTATAATGATATTTATGTGATTTGTTTAACCAAGAAAATCAAAATGTAAAATTTTGGTACATGTATACCAATTCAAAATTATGTTGTGAATGTATAATAGGTGCAAGGCATGGTGTAAATAAACATACATTTTTTAACTGAATGTTAATACAAATATGGATTATCATATGAAATTTGTGATGTTTTTACATGGATATGAGTTATTGGTGAGCTAACCTACATCATGACGAGCTATGTAATAGTCAAATGATTGTCTAGTACTAAGGTAAACTAGTTGTCTTA
>ML777807.1:875555-896620 GCA_009831015.1 Picea engelmannii | reverse complement strand
GGGGGGGGAGCCTCCCCCCACACCCCCTCGTCAGGAACTAGGATCCAAATGCAGTTGAAATAATACATTTGAATTAGGAAGATAATCAGTCTCCATAACCAACAATCTCCCACTTGGATACTGATCACAACAACTCTATGATGCAGGAGCATCACCGACTCATTAAGCGAGCCAACACATCAAGCAGAGATCAGCTGGATAAACCAACCCAAATTTTTGAAAATGCTTTGGGATTATTGCGCAAGTCTTTAATGAAGCCATTTATGAAGGCGCACTTGTATATTGTATTTGGACCTTGAGCGACACGCTCTCATCCTTAGGTAGATAGGAGGAATTTAATCTAGTTAATGCTGGTAGATAGGTTTTTTAATTCTAGATTTGATAGTTTAGAGTCGGAGAGGGAAAACGGATATAGACACCCTCCTTGTACCATTGTAACAGGATAGAAGCATTCAGGAGAAGAGAAGAGAAAGCAGAGAATAGTGTATGAAGAACACCCATGTACAGGCATTTGAATTAATAGAAGAAAGTTTTGATTCAAATTCATGGTTTGTGTTGTTTCTCTGTGTATATTGTTGATGTGCTTATGAATGTTTGCTTCTTATCATACATTTGCTTTTATATGCTGTGTATGTGATTTCATGTTTCAAACTGAAGTCTGAAGGGGAGATGGAATGAGTTTCAATTGTTTCTCTATCTAAGCCAGGAGATTCCTGCAAGGTGTGCACTTGAAAATCATCCGCAAGGAGTGCGTTGATGAAGGCTCAGGTAGTCTAACTCTTGTTCTTATTCACCCAGAAGTGAAAGTGAGTTGTTGAAGCCATGCAAGGAGTGCGCAGGCTGAAGAAGAAGTCTCAGTCGTGAGTCTGAGAAGGAAGTTTTGGAGGACTGTTGCTGCAGGCGTGCGCAGAGTCAAGGGAAGCTCAAACACTTGAAGTGTTTCTAGGGTTGCCGCAAGGAGTGTGTGCAAGAAGATCCCTTTTCTAAGAGACCGAGAAACTGTGAAGAGAGCTCAGGAGGAAGAGAGGCCTTCAGAATTATTGAAAGGTTGCACAGGAGATTTCGTGCAAGAAACCCCTAAGAGGAAAGAAATCGACGGTCAGGATCTTACAGAGGAGATCGACGAAACTCGTCAGTCGTTGGATCTCGCGGAGGTGTGAGGAGGTTACGACCACACAAGAGCCCAAGCTCGAGAGGCTGCTGAGCCGTTGGATCAACAAGTGACTTCCTGTCAGCCGTTAGATCTGGAGGAGTTGCGTAGGGGTAAAGCCCTAGTGTACAGGGGAAAAGTTCTGCGAAGGTATCAAGATATTGGAGTCATCGGGGGTTTGAAGGTTGAGAGAACTGAGACCTTTTGAATCTCGAAATGCCGACGGAATTATAGCCCTTGATCCCGGCAGGACACGCGTCAGGCATCAAGTGAGGAATCGGGATTTAACACATTGGGGTTTCCGGAGGTAAGAAACTCTTGCACGTTGGAATCGCGATCCATGATTTCCCGACGATATCTGAACCGTCCATCGACGAGGATGCATGGCAAGAGATCCCGAGGAGTCGGGGATCGAGGGATCAGAGTTTTCGAAGATAGGGAACTCGTGCAACTGGAAATCGTGAAATGCGATATCCCGATAGAAGGGCAGAGTGGACCCGACGGGAATCAGCAGAGGACAGATGGCAGTTTGTATCGGAGTTCGGGGAATTGAAATTCCCGTGCACATGACAACGGGAATCGCGATATCCCGATACGCGATTTCCCGAAGGATACAAGGACAGAGTGGGGACCATCAGGGTCATAGAGATGAATAGGTATCTCATCCACACCAAAGTATCGGTGTATCGGGAATCGAGGATTTGTGAAGTAAGTTGTTTACGACAGCGTAAGTGTCGATTTCCCGACGGAGAAATTCCCGATAGGAGTAGGGAAGCGTTGGTGAGTATTCATTGGGTTTCGAGGATTTGTGAGACCTAATCCTGTGGTTTTAGGACTCGCATTTTTTTGAAGTCCGATTTCCCGATTTGGAGTAGGGAGATCAAAGGAGAATTCAGTGGGTATTGAGAACTCCCGATAAGGGGGGGGTTGAAGAACATTTCAGTTCTTCAGGCCTAAGGAAGAGAAGGTCATGTGGGAGAGGACGTGCCCTGGGTGGTGCGCTTGCGTCGGAGTGGTATCAGAGCGGGAATACTTCTTTGCTTTCTGTAGCAGAGAAAGAGATTTCGCCATGCCGCCCAGAAGAGAAAGACAGTCACCTGAACCAGAGGATAGGGAGGTGAGGAGAAGAGGCAGGCCAGCACAGAATCCAGAAATGGAGAGACAGATATGTGATCTTCGAGCGAGACTAGAGGATATGGAAGCAGCGCAGAGATGCACATCCAGTGCTGGAGATCTAAGTGACTCCGAAGGCAAAGTTGAAGCTGAACAACAAGAAGAAGTTGCAGCCGAAGATGCAGCCAATGAGCGATTAATTAAGGCTATCACCCAGATGAGTTCGAAAAAGAAGATGGACATTCCAACTTATGAAGGGAATCTGGATGCAGAAGAGCTTCTAGACTGGATTAGGGCTCTCGACACTTACTTCGATTATGAAGATATGGAAGAAGATAAGAAGGTTAAGCATGCTGTCACAAAATTAAAGGGACACGCAGCATTATGGTGGGACGAGCTTCAAGCAGATAGACGCTGCAAAGGCAAGCAAAAGATTAAAAGCTGGGATCGAATGATTGCAAAGATGAAGGCAAAGTTCATCCCAAGGGATTATCAAATCACACTGTTCAGGAGAATGCAGAACCTGAGATAGAAGTTGATGACAGTGAAGGAGTATACTGAGGAGTTCTACAAGCTAAATATCAGGGCAGGTCATCGGGAGAGCGATGATGAAAAAGTTTCCAGGTATATGAATGGCTTGATATACGATATCCAATACGAGATGAGTATGACAACCATCCGAACGGTGGAGGATGCATATCAATTGGCAGTGAAAGCTGAAGAGAAGCTGAGTCGTAAGCCAGGACAGCGAGGCCGAGGTAGGAGCCAACCAAAAGGTAAGTCGGTTGCCCAATATAGGTTCCAGAAATCCAAGGACGACTGGAAGAAACCTCAGGCTAGAATAGAAAGAGGTGGAAGTTCACAGCGAGGCCAGCACGCTGAACAGCGAGGGAAACATACAGAATAGAGTGGAGGATACACTGATAATAAAACATTTCCTCGTACCAGAGGTAGAGGAAGAGGCAGAGGTGGAGTCATTACATGCTTCACGTGTGGAAAGAATGGGCACAAGTCATTTGATTGTCCAGATAAGAATAAGGATGGAGGAGAAGCTCACATCGCCAAGGCACAGAGGTGAGATGCTGAAGTAGAAAACGCAGAATATGGAAGGTCATTGATGATGCGTAAGGTTCTCTTAACACCCAAGAAGGAGGTGGACGACACAGCTCAAAGAAACTGAATTTTCATAATTGCTTGTAAGACTAAAGACAGGGTGTGCAAGGTTATCATGGATAGCGGTAGCACAGATAATCTCGTTTCAACCGAGATGGTGGAGAAACTGGAGCTAGAGACGATTGATCATCCAAGTCCATACAAAGTTTCATGGCTACATAAGGGACATCAGGTAAATGTCACTAAACAGTGTTTAGTTGAATTTAAAATTGGAGGGTACAATGATAAAATACTTTGGGATGTTATCCCTATGGATGTATGTCATTTATTGCTAGGCAGACCATGGAAATATGACAAAAACGTAGTTCATGATGGGAAAATGAATACGTATACTTTGGAAAAGAATGGGCGAACACATATGTTACTTCCGATTAAAGACAAAGAAGTAAAACCAGAAACGAGAAATAATGTACTTCTCATGAGTGGGAAGGAACTTCTTACGGAAGTAAAGAAGAAGGAAGATCCACAATTCTTTGTGGTCAGGAAACCCAAAATCGTGTTGACCAGCACAAGAGTGGATGATTTACAAGAAGAAATTCAGGAACTGCTGGAAGAGTTCGCGGACATTGTGGTAGACGAATTACCTCATTCGTTGCCACCGATGAGGAGTGTGAGTCATCACATAGACCTCATACCAGGAGCTAGTTTTCCAAACAAAGCTGCGTACAGATTGACGCCATAGGAAAATGAAGAAGTTAAGAGGAAGGTCCAGGAGTTATTGGACAAAGGAATGGTCAGGGAAAGCTTGAGCCCATGTGTCATTCCAACGGTATTGAGTCCAAAGAAGGATGGAGGTTGGAGAATGTGCACTGATTCCAGATCCATTAACAAGATAACCATCAGGTACAGGTTTCCACTACCAAGAATGGATGATCTGATGGATTGCCTGAGTGGGGCAAAGTATTTTTCAAAGATAGATTGGAAGAGAGGATACCATCAGATTCACATGAGGGAAGGCGATGAGTGGAAGACAACCTTCAAAACCAACGAAGGGTTGTATGAATGGCTAGTCATGCCATTTGGCTTGACGAATGCGCTGAGTACCTTCATGAGATTAATGAATGAAGTGTTGAAGGAATTCATCGGTAAGTTTGTCATTGTTTATCTGGATGACATATTGATTTTCGGTAAAACAAAAGCAGAACATCTGAAGCATTTAGCTGCAGTAATGAAGAAGCTACAGCAGGAGAAGTTGTTGATCAACATGAGGAAATCTTCATTTATGAAGACAAAACTCATTTACTTGGGATTTGTCATATCGGCGAATGAATTGAAGATGGATCCAGGTAAGGTGGAGGTAATTAAAAATTGGCCATCACCGAGAAATGTTTTCGAGGTGAGAAGTTTTCATGGACTGGCTAGTTTCTACCGAAAATTCATCAGAAATTTCAGTGGGATTAGCGCAGCGATGATGGACACAGTCAGGAAAAGACATAAATATTTTCACTGGACAGCAGAGGCTGAGAAGAGCTTCAATCTGTTGAAGCAGAAGATCACGGAACAACCAGTGTTGGTGTTGCCGGATTTCCTGAAGACATTTCAGGTGAAATGTGATGCGAGTGGCTTTGCCATAGGAGCGGTCTTGAGCTAGGAGGATAGACCAATTGCATATTTCAGCCAGAAGATGAATGAAGCAAGGGAAAAATATTCCACATATGGTAAGGAATTTTATGCCATCATACAGGCATTGAAGAAATGGAGGCACTATTTGATTCCAAGGGAATTTGTTTTATATAGTGATAACCATGCATTACAATATGTAACTCAATAGGAGAAGTTGAATCAGAGACATGTTAAGTGGGTAGAATACATGAAGAATTTTACATTTGTAATTAAACATATTTTTGGTACTGCTAACAAAGTGGCTGATGCTTTGAGCAGGAAAAGTTTGGTGATGCAGGAATTCAAGGTCAGGACGTTAGGTTTTGATGATCTTAAAGATATGTATGAAGCTGATCAGGATTTCAGAGAAGCATACGGAGCAACTGAGAACCCAGTTCTCAGAGACAGAAACCAGTGGATAGAGTATGTGATCCAGGACGGATTGTTGTTCAAGGGCAATCAGCTGTGTATTCCAAATTGCTCCATGAGGGAGAATCTGTTAAAAGAGAAACACAGCGGAGGATTGGTCGGACACTTCGGTCATGATAAGACATTCGCAAAGCTGAGAGATTCATATTTTTGGCCAGGGATGCGAGCAAATGTCAAGAAGTTTGTCGACAGATGTAGAATTTGTCAGCATTCAAAGGGAAGGAAACATAATGCAGGTCTTTATCAGCCATTGCCCATACCAGACAAGCCGTGGGATGAAATCAACATGGATTTTATATTGGGATTGCCTAGGACGCAAAGAGGACATGATTCGATCTTTGTGGTGGTTGACAGGTTTTCTAAAATGGCACATTTAGCCCGTGTTAGAAGACCAGCGATGTGACCCATATCGCAAATCTGTTTTTCAAGGAGGTCGTTAGACTTCATGGTTTACCCAGAAGTATAGTTTCAGACAGGGACACTAAATTCATCGGACATTTCTGGAGGACCCTCTGGAAGAAGATGGGGACTAACTTGATGTTTAGTTCTGCCTATCATCCACAAATGGATGGACAAACAGAGGTGGTCAATAGAAGTCTGGGAGACTTGCTGAGAAGCCTGGTGGAGGAGCACCACAACAGTTGGGATAAAATATTACCCCAGGCAGAGTTTTCTTATAATGAATCAATGAACAGGAGCACAGGCAAAATTCCATTTCAGATTATATATGGCACGCAACCAAGAGGAGTTTCGGAGCTAAGGGATTCGGAACAGATAATGACTAAGAGCGCAAGCGCTGAAGAATTCACAGAGGCGATGAAAGAACTTCACGGCCAGGTGAAGGAGCGACTGCTGAAATCAAATCAAGAATATAAGCGCAGAGCCGATCAGCGAAGGAGACAACTTCAATTTGAAGTTGGTGATCTGGTTCTGGCACACTTGAGGAAGGAAAGGTTCCCAAGGGGAACATACAACAAGCTGAAAATGAAGAAAATCGGGCCATGCAAGGTCCTGAGGAAATTAGGAGAAAATGCTTATGAAATTGATCGGAATATCTCCGACATTCAATGTCTCAGACTTATATCCATATAAGGAGGTTCAGTGGCAGAATCAGATGCCGATTGAAGAGAAGCAACAGATGGAGCGTATACTCGACAAGAAGGTGAGCAAAAAGACCAGAAGGAAGGAATAATTCGAGTATCTGATCAAGTGGAAGAATCATCCAGTGGAATATGCCAGCTGGAAAAGTGAAGCAGAGATTCAGAAGCATGGACAGACCATGCAGGAGCTCATGGACAGGAGCCCATGAAATTTTTCAAGCTGAGGAGTATGATGCAGGAGCATCACCGACTCATTAAGCGAGCCAACACATCAAGTGGAGATCAACTGGATAAACCAACCCAAATTTTTGAAAATTCTTTGGGATTGTTGCGCAAGTCTTTAATGAAGCCATTTATGAAGGCGCACTTCTATATTGTATTTGGACCTTGAGAGACACGCTCTCGTCCTTAGGTAGATAGGAGACATTTAATCTAGTTAATGCTGGTAGATAGGTTTTTTAATTCTAGATTTGATAGTTTAGAGTCCGAGAGGGAAAACAGATATAGACACCCTCATTGTACCATTGTAACAGGATAGAAGCATTCAGGAGAATAGAAGAGAAAGCAGAGAATAGTGTATGAAGAACACCCATGTATAGGCATTTGAATTAATAGAAGAAAGTTCTGATTCAAATTCATGGTTTGTGTTGTTTCTCTGTGTATATTGTTGATGTGCTTATGAATGTTTGTTTCTTATCATAAATTTTCTTTTATATGCTGTGTATGTGATTTCATGTTTCAAACTGAAGTCTGAAGGGGAGATGGATTGAGTTTCAATTGTTTCTCTATCTAAGCCAAGATATTCCTGCAAGGTGTGCAGTTGAAAATCATCTGCAAGGAGTGCGTTGATGAAGGCTCAGGTAGTCTAACTCTTGTTCTTATTCACCTAGAAGTGAAAGTGAGTTGTTGAAGTCATGCAAGGAGTGCGCAGGCTGAAGAAGAAGTCTCATTCGTGAGTCTGAGAAGGAAGTTTTGGAGGACTGTTGCTACAGGCGTGCGCAGAGTCAAGGGAAGCTCAAACACTTGAAGTGTTTCTAGGGTTTCCGCAAGGAGTGCGCGCAAGAATATCCCTTTTCTAAGAGACCGAGAAACTATGAAGAGAGCTTAGGAGGAAGAGAGGCCTTCAAAATTATTGAAAGGTTGCACAGGAGATTTCGTGCAAGAAATCCCTAAGAGGAAAGAAATCGACGGTCAGGATCTTACAGAGGAGATCGACGAAACCCGTCAGTCGTTGGATCTCGCGGAGGTGCGAGGAGGTTACGACCACACCAGAGCCCAAGCTCAAGACGCTGTTGAGCTATTGGATCAGCAAGTGACTTCCCGTCAGCCGTTAGATCTGGAGGAGTTTCTCAGGGGTAAATCCCTAGTGTACAAGGGAGAAGTTCCACGAAGGTATCGGGATATTGGAGTCATCGGGGGTTTGAAGGTTGAGAGAACTGAGACCCTTTGAATCTTGAAATGCCGACGAAATTATAGCCGTTGATCCCGGTAGGACACGCGTCAGGCATCAAGTGAGGAATCGGGATTTAACACATCGGGGTTCCCGGAGGTAAGAAACTCTTGCACGTTGGAATCGCGATCCACGATTTCCTGACAAGCTTTGAACTGTCCATCGACGAGGATGCGTGGCAAGAGATCCCGAGGAGTCGGGGATCGAGGGATCGGAGTTTTCGAAGACAGGGAACTCGTGCAACTGGAAATCACGAAACACGATATCCTGATAGAAGGGCAGAGTGGACCCGACAGGAATCAGCAGAGGACAGGTGGCAGTTTGTATCGGAGTTTGGGGAATTGAAAGTCCCGTGCACATGACAACGGGAATCGCGATATCTCGATACGCGATTTCCCGATGAATATAAGGACAGAGTGGGGACCATCAGGGTCAGAGAGGTGAATAGGTATCGTATCCACACCAAAGTATCGGTGTATCGGGAATCGAGGATTTGTGAAGTAAGTTGTTTACGACAGCGTAGGTGTCGATTTCCTGACAGGGAAATTCCCGATAGGAGTAGGGAGGCGTTGGTGAGTATTCATCGGGTTTCGGGGATTTGTGAGACCCGATCTTGTGGTTTTAGGACTCGTGTTTTTGCGAAGTCCGATTTCCCGATTTGGAGTAGGGAGATCAAAGGAGCATTCTGTGGGTATTGAGAACTCTCGATAAGGGGGGGGGTTGAAGAACATTTCAGTTCTTCGGGCCTAAGGAAGATAAGGTCCTGTGGGAGCGGACGTGCCCTGGGTGGTGCACTTGCATCACTCTACCGCTACTGCATCTGTTAGAGTATGCTCCAACTTTGGACCTGGTAATTTTATCATCTTCGTCATCATTCTTGAAGGACAACCTAAACAATTATGAATCACTTGTCTTCTTTGTGACCATCTTGGACTGTTATATATTATATAGCATTAATATTTACATATATTGATTTCAACGTGGCAATCCTACCACACAGTTCATAAAGTATATTTACATCATTTATATGCCTAGCCATTCATTAGTCAAGCCTTGGATTCCTTGAGCTTTACACTAATAATGCATACAGCATATTTACAACATTTACACACGAGGTCATTTATTTAAGATCACATGGATCTACTCCTAGATTCATTATAACAATGCATTTACAATATATACATAATCTTCTCCAATACATTCCNAAAAAAAAAAAAAAAATGGGGTATTGCATTCTATGGTCTTGATTTTTGAAATATTCATTTCTTATATTATGACTAATTCAATTTCTCTTTTTCAATGAAATTTTTAAGTTTCTTCTCTTGGATTTAGAGGCTATGAGCATGATGTTCCAATAGACTAGTCTCATTTCTTAATGGGGATAAGGCTACTATGAACCCCCAAAAAACATCTAACCACTTTTTTTAGCATCTTACATTATTTTTACTTCAACAACTTCTTACAACTTGGAACTAAAAGGTTGTCTTCCACTTATAATTGCTATCCCCCGGTGTTATTTTTCATTCCCCAAGCTTTCTCTTTTAAGGTTAATAGGCGTTTTATGATTGCATTCTTAATTAATGTTCTAGACATTTATGTTCAAGAAAGAATGAAGTTTCACATATTTTATAATAAAAAAAATTATTTATTGATCTAAAAAGAAAAAAAATTTAGAGGTTAAATTTTGGTCATGGGATAATTTTCCAATTTTTTTTACAAAAAAGATCCACTAATTTCCTTTTTTTCTAAATGATTTACCCAAATTTTATAGAATCAATGTATTTTACTCGAAAAATCACCAAAAAAATCTAGAAACTATATACAATTCTTGGAAACTTAATGTTGTTATAAAATATTGCCAAACAATTTATGATTGCCATTTTAAGAATTAGTAAAATTCACAAAGCTTTTTACACTTTAAGATAAGTATGGATCTTTAAAATTTTATTTGCTAAAATTTGTATTATATGGGAGATTTACTAAATTTTAAGAAGCAAATTCCATGTGTACAATAGTTCAAAAATTCAAACATATGTACATATTATTCAAGCATAATCTTCTTAGGTTGTACACCCAAACAAATAGTTTGGAAAGCCAAATATTTCATAAAAGAAATTGAATAGCCAAACTAGACAAGGATAGGGAGTAACCCTGATATATCATGTTCAATTAAAAAAGTTCAGTTGTTGTGTTGTTAAATGATACTTAACTTCATGGTTGGAAAATTTTGACCTTGGACATCCTCAACCTTGACCTTCAAATAAATAAGGACCTTTCACCTAGATGTCTGATCATTATACTAATAATAACTATAGTATAGAAATTTTAGTATTGTTAGTAAAATGATTCAATTAATCATGCAACTTTTGCTTGAAACTATTTTTTCTCCATGCTTAGTGTCCATCCTTTATCCTAACAAAGTTTTTGAACCATCTTTAGGAGGAAATAATTTTCTCATTTCAAACTCAACTTTGAGATCAACTCTATGGGGCTTTGACTTATTTATTCCCAGGCTATGATGTTGCATGAAGTTGTCAAACCAAACTTGTGTCTTGAAAGAATTCATCAATTGACCTCCTACTACTAAGTGGGTGGCATCGAACACTTGTGTTTTAGTACACAAACAATCCCTCCCTCTATCAACAAACACTTCATTTCTAATCATTCGGGGAAATCAATGTTGAAGATGAAAAGTCACTAAATGAAAGGTGGTGGGTTGGAAATTCTTTCATGCCAGGTTATGAAGGGGAGAGGTCACTTGATTTTCCTTTAATTTTTAGGAGTAATTCTTGATCATCTATATTAATCATTTATAAGAAAATGCACCTCCAAAATGTGTGTTTATGCAAAGTCATGATTAAATGGTAAATGAGTCAATTTATGAAGGGTAAATAAGATATTAATGCTCATAAATGTCTTTGAGCTATGGGTCTTCTTATGTTTTATACCTTGGTCCTTGGTGGATATTATTATGTCAAAAGAGGTATTCTAATTATCATTTTCAAAGGGGGCGTGGATACCAAATTTTATATTTTTGTCTATTTTATTGGATATAGCATTGTTTACTAGTTAGTATGATCATGGGTTAGTGGATGTCCTTCATGAACAAAGTTGTTTTCATTAAATTTCTCTTGGATTAACTTGATCCAAGTGGTATAGATAACTAGTTCTTAAGAGGAATTTTATTTTTTACATTGAGATGATCTATAATTAGATTGGAGTACCTTAAAAATGATTATTTTAAACCCGTGTTTCAAAGATTCATTGATACCCCACATCAAAGTTGTTATTTCAACCTGATGTTTTCTTTGAGGCCAAGGGGTTCAAAAGTGGTTCCTACAATACCCCTTTGTGATTTCTAAAAGCCCAACCTATCTTTGCTAAGCCTAGGTTGACTTTAGAGACTCCATGAAAAAATTATACAACATTATTTTTGAGGAATCTCATAGTAGTTGGCAAGTCATAGAATTGCATAATTCATATCCTTTATAGTTTCACTATTTAGAAGAAGATTAAATGGTTGGTCAACAACAAGACTTGAATCCATTATAACAATATACTCATTATGAACTCAATATGTCACTTATGTGAATTGAACTCGGGTGAGGAGGATAATAATATTCATCCCAACCACCTGAGCTAAATCTAATTGACAACTTCTCGTTCCTTTATCATTTTAGAAAAGTTATTGTTGCACTTTTAGTTGGGATTTTCTTGATAACATATTCTATTTAAATGATAACTTTATTCTCTTCTTGAATGTGAATATTCTATGCTTCTATTTTTCTTCTAAGATATAGGTTTTAGTGCATTGGTTACATCTCCAATGGGGAGATTGATTTGAAATTGATCTTTTAAAGACTATGGTTAAGTATATGCATGAGTTAATTTACCATTTAGGAATTAAGAGAAGAAGAAGATTAGTCATCATAAAGAATGAAGAACAGAAAGTAAACATCAAGAACAACAAACCATAATGCCAAAGATTTTTAACAGAGTTCGACACAAAATTGCCTACGTCTTCGAGCCTTTGTCTTTAGTGGGATGATTCTTATTAATCCTTAATGCTTAAAAAAAATACCAATAAAGGCGTACATAACAAATCTTGAAACCACCTTTCAGATATGCAACTTCTGGACATAAAAAGACATCATGAATGGTTGCAATAGCTAATTCAGAGACTTTTGAGTATGAACTCGGCTATGCTTGGCTCGACGTCTTGGGCTCTGGAGGCAATTTTTTATTCAGATACTCAGATGCAAAAAAAAATCCATGTTTGGAATACCCTCAAAATTATGCAACTTTTGAGTATAAATTCGACCTACTTCTGAACAAGCCCTCGACACGAATCCCAATGTTGCACCCTGTCAAAGTCGTACAGTTCGTACAGTCTCAAACTATATGCCAAAAAACTCTTTTTTCTCAATTTTTTTCCTAGATAAATAATCTAGACTCCACCAAATTTAGCGACAATTAGCCAAACTTAGAAACAATTCGCCATATTTAGTGAGATTCGGCTAGATTTGGAGGATCTATGCCAGATTTGGTGGTAACTGCCAAACCTATTTGACCTTCTAGAAGATTTCATGTGGCACCTCCTCATTGGGTCACATGTCACCTCGTCATTGGCCTGATCCATGTCATCATGCCACGTCAGCCTACCCAGTCAACCACCATGTTAGCCTACCCAGTCAACCGCCACGTCAACATCCCACTGCCATGTCATCTTTCCCAGTCAGCTGCCATGTAATCATCTATACAATGCCATGTCATTATCCATACAGTGCCACATCATAGTTCATACAGTTCCACATCATTGTCTGTGCAGTGCCACATCATCGTTTGTACATTGCCAACTTAGTCTGAAAACACCAAAATGACTGACACGTGTCAGCTCCTGGTGTTGCCACGTCACCTTGATGACATCCTCACGATGTCATGTTGATTTCATCATGACATATTATTGACATCATCTTCCATGTCATTTGTATGGCCTTTGACCAGTTGACTTTGACCTTTGACTTTTTGCATGTTTGGGAAAAAATTCAGAGCGCGATAACTTTCACATACGATGTCCATTTTCAGAAAAATATATATGGTCGGAATCAAAATGATGAGCCCTATGCAATGGCACAGGTTTTGTATGATTTTGAGAAATTTGAAATTTTGGCCTTCCTGGATCCATTTTGGATCATTCCTTTCCACTAAGACCTTTTGGTCCTCCAAAAGGGTATTAACCAGACATCAAGTGCAGGATAGGCCTCCCCACTTGTCCTTTGTCTTTAAACTCTATCTTTTGCATCTGTCACATCATAATTGATTGCATAATAACCATGAAAACTGAAATCATATTGTTAGCCATTTGAACTCGTTCACATTTTACTAAATCCACTACCATCCATGTAGAAAACATTAGCAGTGATAACATCTAAAATATGATTGAAAATGAATCGATATGTTTGATGTGCTTGCACAACATTAACTTATCTTGAAGCAAAGTATGATTGAACTCCCATCCTAAAACCATCTCATTTTCATGCTTAAGATCAACTACTTTACTTGGAAAAACTATAGGTGTATTTATTGCATAAGCTACCTTCTTTAATTGTTCCATTGTTAGAAGAGATTGATTTACTTTTATATGATGAGCATGTACCACATATTTTGTCCCTTCTTTATTTAAGTGATATTGATTATGTTCCCTGTAGAAGATTGATTTGCGATCATATAAATAAGGGATGCCCAATACCATTCCACATGTTTCTAGCGGCACCGCATCACATGTTACTTCATCCACATACTTAGATGTAATTGCAAACTTTATGATACATTGCTTTGTTATGGGTAATTTGTGATCTTTTCTTATCCAATTTAGTGAATAGGGTTTGTGATGCATCTTAGTGTTTAATCCCAATTTCTTAACCACTTATTCTAAAATTGAGTTAGATTTAGATCCACTATCTATCAATGTGTCGATCTTAGTATGTTTCATTATGACCCTTATATGAAACAATTTACTTCTTGAATCAAAACCATCACCAATTTTACCTGTCAAACCAACTATTGTAATCTTAGACTCATCACCTGAATCTGATCCCAAGTCTGTTGGTCATGTTTTTGTTACAACTTTTTGCCTCCCTTTCCTTTCTTTGAACCACTTAGGTCTTTTCTCTGGGTGCAATTTCCAACAATGCTCATCATCATGCCCTTCTTTATTGCAATGCTTATAGAGAGCTTCTCTTCCTTCACTATCACTAAATTTTCTTTCTTCCCATTCCCTTTGCCTTTGCCTTTTCCATCTTTCTTTGAATATGATTCCTTTGATACACCAACTCCATTTTTTCCTACTTCAATATATGTTTCTTTGAAATAAACCTCATCAATATTAGTAGGTCCAAACATACACAGTATTATGAGTATAAGAAAGCGAACTTCCTATATACTTCATAAGAGTTTCTTGTGTATTTAATGGAACATCTAACATCAAAGCCATATTACAAAATTCATCTGTATATTCCTGAACTGACTGTCCTTTTCTTAGCTTAAGACTTTGTCATTCAATTAAATCCTTTTCCTTATATCCCAATCGATAGAACTATTTTATAAGTGCGGAAATAAAATCATGCCATGCTGGAAAAATATTACCAATTTGTCGAGTTCCATGTTGCATATTACTTTTCCACCAGATGAGAGTTGTGCCTTCAAGATGAAGCAATGCCAATATGATTTTGTTTGCCTCATATTTGATTTGTTTCAAATTACAATATATCTCCATCCATCTAACCCAGTTATAAAGTTTCTCAGCATTAACTTCGCCATCATACATAGGCAAAACAAATTTTACATCAAGTTTAAGTAATGGAATATCAGGCTTATGTTTATGAGAATGTTTTCTTGTAGTAGAAGATGGAAATGATGGAGGTGAAGGAGGAAGTTTTGGAGGGTCCTCTCCTTCTTCAATTTTGTCTTTCTTTTAATATTCCTCTTGAACCGATCTCTCATGTTCCAAGTAATCATCATACAATACTTTTACCATCTCCGGCATGGTAAATAAAAAAATTTGAAACTCTCTTTCATTTTGAGAAAGTCCTTCTTCTGATTCCATCATCTCACTTTGATATTTCATCTTTCTTGATCCAATCTATGGATCTCCTTCTACAATATCTCCTTCACCATGACATAACTTTTCCCTGGTAATCATGCAAACTTAGACAACCAACTGTCAACTTTCTCTGATACCAGTTGATCCGAAATTGATCTTTTAAAGACTATGGTTAATTTTATTCATGAGTTGATTTACCATTTAGGAATTAAGAGAAGAATAATATTTTAGTGAATGAATGTTGTACCCATCATAAAGAATGAAGAATAGAAAGTAAACATCAAGAACAACAAACCATAATACCAAATATTGTTAACGGAGTTCGGCACAAATTTTCCTACATATCTGGGCCTTTGTCTTCAGTGGGAGGCTTCTTATTAATCCTTAATGCTTAAAAACAATACAAAGAAAGGCTTACATAAAAACTCCTGAAACCACCTTTCATATCTACAAATTCTTGACAAAAATAAACATCACCAATGGATGCAACAGGTAATTCTAAGACTTTTGAGTATGAACTCGGCAATGCTTGGCTCGACATCTTGAGATTTTGAGGAAGTTTTCTGTTTGGCT
This sequence comes from Picea engelmannii, assembly GCA_009831015.1. Lineage (NCBI taxonomy): Eukaryota > Viridiplantae > Streptophyta > Pinopsida > Pinales > Pinaceae > Picea > Picea engelmannii. The sequence goes on along the minus strand of ML777807.1, from coordinate 880,928 downwards.
ACTCAGATGCAAAAACAGAAGCCATATTCGAACTCCCCTCAAAATTATGCAACTTTTGAGTATAAATTCGACATGCTTCTAAACAAGCCCTCGACACAAATCCCAATGTTGCGCCTTGTCAGATCCATACAGTATCGAACTGTGTGCCAAAAAAAATAAAAATTCTCAATTTTCGTGACCGGATAAATAAGCCATACTCTGCCAAATTTAGCGATAGTTAGCTATATTTAGCGAGATTCTGCCATATTTGGAGGATCTCTACCAAATTTGGTGGTAACCGCTAGATTTGATGGAAACCGCCAAACCTCTTTAACCTTCTAGAAGACACCACGTGGAGCCTCCTCATTTGGCCACGTGTCACCTCGTCATTTTTCGAGCTACATCAAACTTCCATGTCATCATCTATAATGCCACATCATCCTGCCCTGTCATCTTCCACATCGTACAATGCCACGTCATTGTCCGTACAGTGCCAACTCAGCCAAAAAAGCCAAAAATGACTAACACGTGTCAACTCTTGGTGCTGCCATGGCACCCTGCTAATGTCATCATGATGTCATGTTGACATCATCATGTCGTACTATTGACATCATCTTCCACATCAGTTGTATGACCTTCGACCAGTTGACTTTGAGCACTGACTTTTTATCTATTGGGGAAAATTTTCATAACGTGATAACTTTTACATGCGGTATCCATTTTTGGAAAAACATATATGGCCAGAATCGACATGACAATCCCTACACAATGACACTGGTTTCATCCAATTCTGAGAACTTTGAAAATTTGGCCTTCCTAGATCCATTTTGGATCAAAGATCCAAACCAATAATATATGACTTCAATCTAATTACAGGAAACATTTTTTACATAACTAAATTTAGAATATTATTCAAAATAATATTTCTTAGTAGTTAATGTTAATCTCAAGCATCATCCAAACAAATTATTAAGCTTTTGTCGTGAATATTTTGTAATAAAAAAATATTTATCAAAATTTTACTTTTGAAGAGATTGTTCCAGATGCTAGATCATTTGGAAAGTATGTCCTTTTTTTTTATAAAGGATTGCAATCCATCGTTTCTTACATATTCAACACTTAGGGTTCTCCTTTAGAGGGAATTTAGTTGTTTGAGAATTCTCCAATATAATTTAGTATAAAGAGTATAGTTGATAATGTCCTTTTTTAGTACTTAACATCCCATAATATATGGAATGGTTACCTTGCCCAATGATAGAAATTGTCTTTTCTTTCATTATTTCCTATTCTCCACACTTTTTTCACTGTTCCTTACACTTTTTTAATATTTTGTATTTTAAAAAAAGTGGTTGATGGAGCTCGAATAACAGAAATCCTTGTATTTGTAATCGTATAAATCCTTATATGTGTAATCGTATTTGTTAAAACAAGTCTATTTCTTAATTTTTTGGTTAGGCTTATTTGACAGAATTTATCTGATATAAGTTGGTCATATACCTAAGTTCTGAATCATCTTGCACTAAGCTTGAGAAATTCCTCTCAAATTCCTAGAATGCAACACCTAGTGAAAGCTTAAGTGTTGATACATCGTCATATTTCAATCCAACTTCACTTTTAACTCCTTTGGCCCTCATTGTCATATTTTTTGTTGTTGTTGTTGTGTGTAACCTTACTTTTACTTTTAGGTTATTATTCAAATATTTAACATTTTATTATTTTAATTATGTTATTAATTGAACTTACATCTTTATAAGAGGCCACTATTAATTCTGAACATTTTAAATTTCTTTGCTTGTTTTGGCTCAACATAGAGTCAGTGTGGTCCTACATATCAATATTGTGATGGATTGTGTGAAATTTCTAGTTTATAATAGAAATGACTACTCAATTTTGTTATTTTCAATTTTGGAGAGTTTAAATTTCGCAATTAACCATCCTACTTTTATTGTCGATTATTTTCAATTTTGGACATTTTGAAGGTCACAATCAACCATCTTGTGTTTAATGCCAACTATTTTATAATTAGAATGTGTTTAAATATTAATCTCAAAGCAATGTTAATGTCCCTCCAATAAAACCTCCTTGGAGATTGTCATTTCACTTTTTTTAATCTCATTTTTCTCATTATATTTCATGTGACTAGAAAAAATATCCCCCCCCCCATTATTGGAGAAAGATTGATTGCATAAAGGCCTCTTATCTTTCAATTTGTCTTTCCAAAATGTCGCTATGAGAAATTTGTTCTCCTTCATTTATGGGAAGGGAAGAGAGATGTACATTGATATATATGTGTAGAGAGAGAGGAAAAGTAAGAGAAATACTTCAATGAAAATGATGGAGTTGGAAGCTCAAGTAAGATATGAAGACCCTTTCTAAGACTTAGTGGAGTTTTTTTTGTTCACGGGTTTCTTGATTAGTGGGAATTGTATATGACTAAAATTGTGAGGGAATTTTTAGCTAAGTAGTGGTAACTAGGTGGATCCATCCCATCAAAATCTTCTTGGTATCACACCTAGCCTCCATCGATTTTGAGATGACTACTTATGAAACTATCTTCATGCACAAGGGACAAGCAAGCACAAGTTCTTAGCAAAATAATCAAAACCCATGAAGGACAATCATGTGTAGAAGATTGAACCTAGGTGGCATAGCGATTAATAGTCCACCTTCACCACGCAAACTAACCCCATTGACCTCAACAAACTATGGAAACTAAAGACATTAAAAACATGTTTAGAATATCACTAAGGGGTTAAGAAAGTCTTCATTTATTAGTGAATTCAATGTAATATTAAGTCATTTGTCAAAATGGTATCCTAGTGATTTATTATGCTTGAATGATGTGTCAAAAATGGGAACTATTCTTTTAATAAATTTAAGAGAATAGCTACCATTCAAACTTGTCACATAAATTAAACAAGACTAATATTAAAAGTAGTTTCTAGAGCATGTTAATTAAAATTTAAGAGAATAGCTACCATTCAAACTTGTCACATAAATTAAACAAGACTAATATTAAAAGTACTTGCTAGAGCATGTTAATTAAAAGTACTTTCAAAAATGTAAAAAAGATGAAGATCCAAATTATTTTCCAATTCTATTAATTTATTTTTAAAAATTGTATTCCCATGTTTTACTTTACTTGAATGATATATTTCAAAAATGAATTGAAGATGAAAATGAACCTAAACTGTTAGTAACTTTAAGAGAAACGTTATCTTAGCATATAAATTGAAGAAAGATAACGGTGGGTGATGTGGTTGGGCTTATGAGGTCCTTTCAACGGATGTTTGAGGCACTGATCATCCATTTTGATAGAGATGAGGCTAGGGTGTCGGCACCCTCTGAGGGTCCATCACATGCTCTGGTTAGTACTAGTAGCATTCACCGCGAACTCAAGAAGGTAAAATTTCTCAAGTTCTTTGGTGCCCCGGATGACGCAACCATCAAGGCATGGTTGGAGAATATGGCGATGTGCTTTTCACTTCGCGACTATACCTCCAACATGAAGGTCTGCATGGTGATCTTTCAACTAAAGGGGAGCACTCTTCTTTGGTGGAAGACATTCCTACCACAATTGAACATGGTCATTGAAGATGTGTCATGGGAACTATTCGAGGAACGGTTCCAAGAGAGGTCCCTATCAGAGGAATTCATTGAGCGTTAGCTCAACGAGTTCAATGCCTTACGACAGGGCGGTTGTACGATGTCTGAGTACGAGGCCCATTTTATGGAGTTGCTTTGGTATGCTCTGCACCTGAATACCGAAAAACTTAAGGTCAACAGGTTCTTGTTTGGCCTTAATGTCAGCATACATGCGAAGGTTAGGATTCTGATGCCTCAAACCTTGCATGATGTTTTCGAAAAGGCCCTCATAGCGGAGGAGGAGATTATCAGCGGGGTTCAGAGAAGGACTCCAGTAAGACCAACAAGTTAGGTGTCATATGGTGTGCAGCACCGTCAGACACCAGCTAGACACTCACCATGTTATCGTGCCTTCCATAGAGGATCAACTTTTAGTACACCTCGACGACCAGCACCTCAACAGCACACTCCTTACCGAGGACCACAGCACCAGCACCAGCGTCAATCGCAACAGTAGTAGTTTAGGCCTATTCAGCAGAATAGACCAGGATTCCAGGCCAGTGGCCGTCAACTTCTACTTCGGGTATGAGGAGTACTAAACCGAAGAAAGGGTGTTCGACATGTGGGGATCCACATTACCAGCATGACTTCCCAGTGGAGAGGACTAGAGCATCTGTATCAATCGGACCCACTACCATGCGAGATTTGAGAAAGGCCCATCGGATTCATGCAACGGTGAATAACCACCAGGAAAAGCACCAGTTGACTGTGCTCGAAATGTCAGGTATCGTCGTTGACCATACCCTTAGTATTTTGATAGATCCAGGTGCTACAGAGAGTTTCATTTCTGATGCAGCACTAAAAGGAATTAAGGTAAAGGAAGTCGAACATGATGAGTTTATCTATGTTGAGATGGCTTTTGGAGCCAAACAAAAGGCTGGAAGGAAGGTTACGGGATGTAGCCTTAACCTGGGAGAGTTTGTCACCAGGGTTAACCTGTATGTCATGATATTAGGATATTATGATGTTGTTACACATTATTTTCGTCATCCCTATGATCGTTAATGATGTAAACCTATTTGTTGCCTTCAGAGGGGTCAGTGGCCTGAGTTCCTGAAGAGAGAAGGGAGAAGAACTTTTCCTGAGAAAAGAAGTTGGATTTTCCTATGTAAAAACCTTATAAAAAGGGATGTTCGTAGGTTGCTATATAGGCAGGGTGCGAGAATGACCAATTCTCGCAGGTTGCACTATAGCCAGGGTGCGAACAGTTCGCAGGTTGCTATATAGGCAGGGTGCAAGAATGACCCATTCTCGCAGGTTGCACTATAGCCAGGGTGCGAGGTGTTCGCAGGTTTCTCTATAGCCAGGGTGCGAGAATGACCCATTCTCGCAGGTTTCACTATATCCAGGGTGCGAGAATTCCAGCATGTGGGAAAAATGAGTGTTTTCGCGAATCTTCTAGAAGGAGAAGCTTCTATGGTGAGGTGGCATCCGAATGGTTTGGATCTTACTCGCTTTCATGATTTAGTGGGATCATCCTAACCTCCTCACCTTATCTTCTTCAACTTATAAAAGGAGAGGAATTCTCATGGAGAAAGTTAGATTGGATGAGCTTTTGGTAGCTTGTGGGTTCTTTGGCTTGGAATTATTAGCTTGGTTAGAGTAACTTTGAGATTTTCTTTGTCAAGATAGATTGTGAGTAGCTATCATATCTATGGTTTCAGAATCCTTGGAGCAAGAAGTGTGTGGGGAACGAAGGACAGTTGGAAGGGACCTTACGACATCAAGGCAACGGTTGTAATCTCTCTT
>ML777807.1:839600-857766 GCA_009831015.1 Picea engelmannii | reverse complement strand
TACTCGCTTTCATGATTTAGTGGGATCATCCTAACCTCCTCACCTTATCTTCTTCAACTTATAAAAGGAGAGGAATTCTCATGGAGAAAGTTAGATTGGATGAGCTTTTGGTAGCTTGTGGGTTCTTTGGCTTGGAATTATTATCTTGGTTAGAGTAGCTTTGAGATTTGCTTTGTCAAGATAGATTGTGAGTAGCTATCAGATCTATGGTTTCAGAATCCTTGGAGCAAGAAGTGTGTGGGGAATGAAGGATAGTTGGAAGGGACCTTACGACATCAATTAAACGGTTGTAATCTCTCTTTCACATTTAATATGATACAGTAATATGTTTCTTTCCCATAAAGTTAGATTTACTTTATTACATAACTCCTTGATCATATGTATAGATTAGCTATTGAATATATTATTTGCTTTCACTTTGGTTGGTTTGTGCTGTTTTGATCTTGACTGCACGAGAGCGTTGGAACGAAGCAGGAGCAACAAAGATTAAGGAAGCGATTACAAGGTATGTCTCTTATTCTCACTTCCAATTTAATTCATTAGTTAGATCTAGGGAAAGTGGTATATTCTGTCTTGCTTTGTTCTAGATCCGGGTGGATCTAGGGAGATTGGTTTGTGTCCGCACTTACGGATTTATCCAATAACAGACATCGTGATTGGTATGGACTGGTTGGAAATGCATGAGGCGATACTCAACTGTAAGAAGAAATGATTGAGCTTGGTCTATGATGAGGGACAGAGACACATGATTGTAGGTCGGAACCAAGAATTTTCCCTAACGTTCATCTCTTCCTTGCAACTAAGGAAGAGAATGCGCAAGGGATGTAAGCTTTATGTGATCCTTGTGTTAAACAAGAAGGGATTAGTGGAAGGTCTAGAACACCTTCCGATGGTGAGAGAGTTTGCATACGTCTTCCCGGAGGAGTTACCTGGTATGTCGTCGGAGAGGGAATTGGAATTTACCATAGACCTAAAACCAGGGACTGAACCGATAGCGAGAACACCTTATCGGATGTCGACCTTGGAGTTACAGGAGTTGAGAATGCATTTGAAGGATTTGCTGGACCTGGGACTTATACGTCCAAGTGTGTCACTGTGGGGTGTGACTTTTATTTTCATGTGAAATAAGGATGGGTCGTGGAGACTCTGCATTGACTATCATCAATTGAACAAGGCAATGATCAAGAATCAGTATATGTTTCCAAGGATTGATGATTTGTTTGATCATATGAAGGGTGTGACGGTGTTTTCAAAGATCAACTTGAGATCAGGGTATCACTAGTTACATATCAAGGAGGATGACATCCCTAAGACCACCTTTAAGATGAGGTTTGGACATTACAAGTTTATTGTTTTACTGTTTGGACTGATGAATGCCCTATGGGTATTTATGAGTTTGATGAATGGGGTGTTCTGCGAGTACTTGGACAAGTTCGTCCAAGTATTCATTGATGATATTTTGATTTACTCTCGGACCATGGAAGAGAATGACGAGAACTTGCGCTTGGTACTACGGTGTCTATGAGAGAACAAATTGTATGGGAAATTGTCTAAATGCTCGTTTTATCAATTGAAGATTCACTACTTAGGGAATGTCAACTCCGGAAAAGGTATCACTGTGGATCCAGCAAAGGTCGAGGAAATTATGGAATGGCCTACGTAGACAAATGTCCCAGAAGCGCATAGCTTCATGGGTTTAGCGGGATACTATCGACAGTTCATCGAGGGATTTTCGAAGATAGAAAATACGATCACAGAATTGCAGAAGAAGAACATGAAGTTAGTTTGGACCGAGAAATGCGCGGAGGCATTTCAAAGGCTCAAGGAGATGTTGACAATGACACCGATACTGAAGTTCCCCGAAATGGACACAGAATTCTTGGTATGCACTGATGCATCCAACGAAGGCTTAGGAGGAGTCTTGATGCAAGAGGGTCGAGTGATCTCTTACATCTCGAGGAAGTTGAAAAGGCATGAGGAGAACTATGAGACACACAATTTGGAGTTGTTAGCCATTGTTTATTCCTTGAGAGTTTGGAGACACTACCTTACTGGATGAAATTCGAACTAAAAACAGACCACTGTGGACTACAACACATCTTTACACAAAGCGTCTTGAACGCACGACAACGGCGTGTTGGCAACCACCAATTCTATAAGATTTTATCACAATTAAGAGTCATCATAAAGAGATTAAATATATTTGTAGCTACCTCCTCCTTAGATTTACAAATGTTTATGTCTTTTGATTTCGATGAGATTCATTGGGCTAGCTGATTATATGAGCTTTTCGTTTAAATTTTTGTTAGTTTTGTTTAAATTTCATGACTGCAAGCATGAAATTAAAAAAAAAACTTGGCTTAGGTAATCATTCTACAATTTTTGGTTTCTTATTTTCTTTTGGTAAAGAGATTACACATTAAGGGGACCTATATGTTTATAAGTTTTAAGTTTTATAAGCTTATTGATTAATCCATTGCCACATTTTTATGTACTATGGGAAATATGACTTGATCATATCTATGGTTGATTGTATGATTTTAATATTTGATATGCCTACTCACGCAAAACCTTGGATTAACATTTGAAATGTGCTCTTTTGTCTACCAGTCATATCGCTTTCATATCACCCTGGTATAGGACTGATGTACTCACAATTACACATCATCCAGTTGTCATGTACATTTAAAACTCTCATTCATTATTTGAATAGGCAGTTGATAATGGTTGGGGTTTAATCTTCATTGTGCATAGTGGTTCACAAGCGTGCACGTACTCTAGTTTTCTTTCACTCCAAGATCTAATTACCAAACATGATAGCCTCCCAAGTTCGTAGGTATCCAGCCTTTTCTGTTTTCACATACCTCTCCTTATTATATGTCTATTGGAAGACGAAGCCTCCCTCTCGTGGTATTTACTGTGTCTGTTTGATAGAAACCATGTATCTCATGGTTTGAATTGAACCTAATGGCTCTCAATCCCTTCTCTCCCATGACGATCACATAAACTATTTAGAGGCACATGGTTGGGACACTTTCATCCGAAAATTCGAGGGTTATAACCTGGAAATTGCACAGGTTTTTTCTCAATCGTTTGATGTCTTTAAAGCCAAACTTGGGGATCTACAATTTCAGGTAACCGAGGACTCTATAGCACGAGCAAAGGGACTATCACATGAGGGAGAAAAATGGTTCAAAAACACCAAGCTAGAAGGAATGCCTTGGAGCCTGTTCATGGTATCTAGGAAATAAACATGCTACCCTAAAGGTATTTCTATTACCCTCTTAAAACCTCAATGGCATGGCCTGCTTGTGATTCTTAAATAGTTTATAAATTGTGAGGGTAGGTATGGCTTAATTTTTTTGTATCACATTCGCATGTTGATGATTTTCTTAGGGTTTAAGCTAAACATGCCCTTCTATTTGTTGATGAGCTTGCATAATATGTCTAAGAATTATAAGAAACATAATCTAAACCCTTTTTCTAGCCTCTTCCACCATGGGCTTATACGAATTATGTTGTTGTCGCAGCTGGCTCAAATTGGGGACACTTGGGAAGACTTCCTATGTCGAAACAATTTTTCCCTACTCGAGAGAACAGTGGACTCACCTCTACATTCCAATATAAACCCAAATCCTTGTAACCCTATGACCAAAAGTCAAGGTGTCGATTCACATGGAGACTGTGAGCCCACTGAACCAAATTTTGTTGTTATGCAAAACCCTCTGGGTAATAAACCATGATATAGTTTTGTACCTAGAAAATCATTAGAGGAGGTAGTGGATGTATTAAAAAAGGTTTCTCCTTCTCTTACTATTGAGCCGATTCAGGGTATTGTTAACAAACCAAATTTTAAGAAAAATTGTAAGGACAAGAAACAAGGTAACTCACATCTGAGTTTTGTAAACAAAAGACAAGACAGGTTAATTTCCAGGAGTCTGATAAATTGACATCAAGATCATCTAAGCTCGATCTCAGTGATCGAGGCCGATGATCACTTGATTGATGATGAGATCAATGAATTCTTGGTCAAAGAAGATGTAGATAACCAGTTTCTTGGAAATGAAACCGTTAGTCAAGCTATACAATACGATTTTGTTTCTAAACTACCTTCGTTTCTAAAATATCAAGAGGGCTTTGCTAGCATAGCCTTTGATTTGAAATAAGCTACAGGAAATACCAAAGCACCCATTGTTGAGTGCACTCAACCTCTACCTACTATAGCACCTATACACTGTGACAATTGTCTGGACTTGGTAGAATGATACTACAAAGACATACCATATTTACAAGCACAATTAAAACATTTGGTAGCTCAAAATTCCCTCCTTGAAAGGGAAAACCAAGAATTGAAGGCATGCGCAGATCGGGCAATCAAAAGGCCCAAATGAGTCGGTAGTGTGATTATCAAGAACACAAAAAATGTCAATGCTATCATTAACTCATAGTTATCCAACCCCTCATTGTCTAATCTCTAGAATGGTAAAAATGGTTTTGATTTTTTTTTATTTAATTCTGTTGTAAAAATCAAATAGTTAGATTTATTTTTATTTTCTTTGTTAAAATAAGACTAGCTACAGAATCTCATGATTTTGTAGCCAGTCTATTTCTAAAAATTGGTTTGAATTGTTTTTCTAAAATTCAATTTTGTTTTGTTATTTTCAGGAGAATAATAGTTATGATGTTATTCACAAGGAGAACTAATCTTGGATCATGCGCTGCATAGTTTAGTAATTTCTTTTTGTTTGATAAAACCATGTCATGGGAATCAATATGGGAAAGAAATTCACCATTGGCTTTAGACCTGTGTGATTCTTATTTCATTGTGTTCTCCTACTACCTCTGTATTATGTTATGGTTGATTTAGCTTTAGCCGTGTCATCATATGGTGTTTCATATTGTTAAATATTTAGATGTTGTCCATAATTTGTCATTCCATTTTGTATACGTGATCAATTGATTATTTAATTATTATTCAGTTTATTTTAGATGTTAAATGATTGACAATATCAATACTCAAAATTGAGTTTTCCTTCGTTCATAGATATTGATTATCTTAAGATCACATGATTCTTTTTTTTTATTAGTTATCTTTCTGTTGTTATTAATTTACTCCAAATATCAAACACTTCTTTGAATTTATTCTGGAAGTACTAGTATTGTTCCATTATAGGTTTCCCTTAAAAGCAGGACAAACAGGAGCTCAAACAACACAGAGAGATAAACTCAGTTTTGTTGATCAGCAACAGGTTAGTGTGTGTGTTCTATTTTATTAATTATTTATTAATGAAACAATGATTGAATTAATTAACTTTTGAGTGTTTCTGTGTCATTTTTTCAATTGTATTTGCTTAGTATTTATTATTTTTTAATCTTTAAACATTCAAAAAACAAAAAAATGATTTATGTTCTTTCTTTATCTTAGTTAGAAACACTATTACGAACATTCATTTCGCAAGATTTCAAGTAAACCCTGCAAATTGTATATAGATTGTTTATAATCATTTGTATATTCATGTTTCTATTTGAACACTTGTAATTAGTATATAAATTGTTAGAATCATAGGTTTAGATTAATTTGTTTTTTTTGTTTTTTTTAGGACCTTAGTTGGCTAACAGAGCGATTAAACCCGTCGGGTCAGTTCATACCAAATGGATTGGGTTAATTAGACAACCCCGGTCTGGATATGACCTTCCATTTGATGGTGTGTCACTTATGCCTATCAACAAATGGCACTAGAAGGAGGGCCTGCGATTAATTAATGGCACGTGGAGGTCGCAAGACCCCTCCAAACAACCGTTCTCATGTAGTGACGCATATTCGCTCTGACACAAACATTACACTTGAAATAGCTACTACCTCAAATGATAACCCCGATATTATTGTCGAACCAGTGACACCACTCCCTCAAGGGATTAACGTCCAAGAAATTGTCCGTCGGTCACTTATAAGTACTCAAAGTGTCTTATCCCGTATTAGACAACCTGGTAGACAACTCAATCAACCCCTTGACTTTACAAATCTAAAAAAACAACTTCAAAGAACTGGTTTGCCTAGAAACACTATAGGGACTGATAATATTACCAATCCTGATGAAGCACTTATCATTGGTGTTGGAGGATCTGGTATTCCACCATCCCCACCTGGTTCTTCTCCACCTTCTTCGGGAGGTGAATCCTCGGATGAAGGCAATTCTTCATCTGAACCATCTCAACCTTTGAATCCACAAACTCCCATGGAAAACCAAAATAATCCTTACAGACATTGGCTCGATCAAGATGTCGTGGTTGTGCCTAGACCCCAACACCCATTACCTAAATATCCGGAGAAATGGCTTCCCAAATTTGATCCAGATTTGAAGCAATCAGTTGAGGATCACATCAATAAATTTATGCTATCTGTTAGACTCTGGAGTGTCGAACATGAAGATGTCTAGTGCATATTATTTCCTTATACTTTTGTGGGAAATGCCTCAACCTGGTATTTTTCCCAACAGCCTCAGACCATCGTCTCTTGGGACAAGTTTGAAACCTGGTTTTTGGAAAAATTTGGAGATGATAAATATCCAGACGTCTTGGTAATGGAACTCTCTAGCTTAAAGATGAACACCAAGGAAAACGTTAAAGACTTTAACTAGATATTCCTAACACTAAAAAACAAAATCCCTACAAATTCGATGCCTGCAGAAAGCTTAATTGTGGCATATTATACTAAGGCCATGCATAACAACATAGTCATATGGGTTAAAAGGTAAAAAAAGAACACGTTGTTAGACGCCTTTGAGGAGGAAATTCAGATTGAGAAAGATATATTGAGCCTAAAAGATGATCTAAGTAGTGAATTTGAAACAACTTCGTCTTCTAAGAAGAAAATAGAAATTCTCACTAGACCTCCTCAACCTAAAAATCAACAAGAAACGTTAGACTTGGAGAGCTTGCAGAAAGATTTCCAAAAACTATCCAATCATGTCGTTGACTTGAAAAGATCTACCGAGGAGGCATCTACAAGTAAAGTAAGTTTCAAACCTCCTTTTAGAAAACCTTTCCCTCCAAACCGGCCAAGCCCGACCATAGAAGGTCTAAATTTTGAAAGTTTACAATATGGTTTGCAAACGATATTGGAAGCATGTGACAATTTTGCTTCTGCTCCTCCTGAAAATTCTAATGATATAGTTGAGGAAGAGGAACCAGAAGAGGAAGACTCCTCTCCTCCCTTTTTCGGGCACTTGTTGGACAATATCTTCCAAGCAAATTTTGAAACTGTCCACCCGTACAACACTAGAAGTAAAACACAAAACAAGCCCTCACCCAAAACAAGTAAAAATGTGTTTTCAAAACAGCCAAAGCAAACTAAAACTAGACCAAGAATAGCTTCCCCAGTTTTAGAGTATGATTTAATTGAAGATCTGGAAAAATTAAGGGCAAATATTTTTGTTTTTGAATCAATGAAATTTCCTCTTATTTTGTAGAAAATGCTTCAGAGCATTGTTGAAAACAGTAAAAAGAATGATGTTAGCAGCAAAAAATCAGCAGAAATTGACTTAAACACAGCTAAAAATGTCCCAAGTAAAAAGACATCTGAAAATCAAGACAAAAGAGACTTATCCAAAAAACCTGTAGAAAACTTAGACAAAACGGTTTCAGGGACAACAATAAAAAATCAACAGAATTCTATTGTTTCCACATGAAAAAATGTCCCCCATTTTTTATTGACTTTTGAAAATTTTAACAGGAATGTACATAATTGTATGGTTGACTTTGGTGCATCATCAAATTTGATGCCTCTGTCTGTATTCCAGAAAATTAATGCTGAAGTAAAACCTTCTGATTTAAAAATCATTCAGCTAGATCGAACGAATGTTAAAGTGATCAGTGAACTTAAAAATGTGTTTATTAGATTATCATCCAATCCCAAAGTTCATCAAGTAATTGATATTATCGTTGTTGACATTCTTGAAGTTTATGGTCTTTTTTTAAGCAGAGATTGGTCAAAACATCTACACGGTTATTTTTCTACAGACTGGTCCCATTTGTGGCTGCCTGAAAATGGATAGCCCAATAAGACCAGAATAAACAGAGAATGTTACCTTAAGCATACTGTGACAGATATGAATGACCCAAATGAGCCTTTCATTACCACTGCAAATTCAATTGAAATGTGGGGATTGAATACCTTTTTTGGTAACTTCATGACCGAAATTTCTTCTATCACTGATCCAGAACAACAATCTGAAGCAACAATCTTCACTCAGGCACCAACTTCACCAAATGAAAAATACTGCTAATGACGCACAAATCCGGTCCCTATATTTTGATGGATCCAAATCCTGAGAAGGGGCAAGTGTTGGTTGTATGCTCATCGACCCTACAGGTAATAAAAAATTTATTGCTTGTCGATTAGAGTTTGAATGTACTAACAACACAGTCGAGTACGAAGCACTTCTGCAGGGACTTAGGAAAGCACTGGACATGGATGTGCAAAATTTGGTAGTATTTGGTGATTCAGAAATAGTAGTCAAACAGGGAAGATATGAAATACATTGTTTGTCACCGGACCTGAAGAATTACCAAAACGAGGTATGGGGTTTGATGCACAAATTTCTAGCATTTAATATGAATTCCATTCCTAGGATGAGTAATTCAAAAGTTGATTTACTAGCCAATGTTGCTTCTAAATTATTGTTCGTCAAAGGTTTTTCTCCTAACGCGTTTTCAATTGAATTGTTTTTCAGGCCATCGATTAAGGAAAACATCACAAATTGGAGAGTATTTGATGATGATCAACATATCATCAAATTTCTACATATGGAAGACACCTTCCATGATGCAGTTATTGATGAAAGCACTCACGACGAGAATCTCCAAGACTTCACGGTAATATCTGATCCTCGATCTCCAGAATCAATATCCAAGATGGTAAACTCTATCCCCAAATCTATTGTGAGACTAGAGAAATTTTATGACTTGCATGACAAGTTTAGAGGGCTAATCAATTGCAAAACTAATAGTTCCTCTTTTCTCTATGAAACTGTTAATTTAGGAACACGAGATAATCCTAAAAATATTAATCTGGGAAAGGGATGTTCTGATCAAGAAAGATCCACTTTTATAAAATTAATTAAAGAATTTAAAGATTTATTTGCTTGGACGTACGACGACCTGAAAACTTCCAATCCAAACATCATACAGCATGTAATCCCTATGAAACCCCATACTCATCCTTTTCAACAGAAATTGAGGAAAATGCACCCAAAATTGGAACCTGTTGTTAAAAAGGAACTGAATAAATTACTAACTACAAAGATAATTTTTCCAGTTAGGCATACCCAATGGGTGTCTAACTTAGTCCCTATAAGGAAAAAAAGTAGTGAAATTCAACTTTGTGTCGATTTTCGAAATTTAAATCGAGCATCTAATAAAGATAACTACCTTGTTCGTCCAATGGAACAAATCCTACAATAGGTGTCTAGTTCCGAAAGACTATCTTTATTAGATGGTTTTTTGGGATACAACCAGGTCCTTATGGCTCCTTTGGACCATCTTAAAACCACCTTTCGTACCCCGTGGGGCACCTACACCTATAGGAAAATTCCTTTTGGACTGATAAATGTCGATACCACTTTTTAGAGAGCAATGGATATTTCTTTCTGTGGCCTCATTAACCATTTAGTTGTGGTATATCTTTATGATGTCACTGTCTTTTCAAAAAACAAGAAAGATCACTTGTCTCACCTTAGGGTTGTCTTGGAACAATGTCGCAAGTTTGGCATATCTCTCAATCCCAAAAAATCAGTCTTTGCAGTAGAACAAGGAAAATTGCTTAGGTTTATAGTGTCTAAAGATGGAATGATTATTGATCCCGAGAGAACCCAAGCCATTTCTAAACTTCCCCCTCCCTCCTCCAAAAAATCCATGCAATCCTTTTTGGGTAAAATTAATTTTGTTAGACGATTCATCTCGAGTTTTTTCCAAAATGGTTAGACCTCTACAAAATCTAATAAAAAGGATGTTTTGTACATATGGGAACCACAAGAAATTTAGGCTTTCAATTCAATTAGAAAATCAATAATAGAAGCACCTTCCCTGATGAGTCCCAATTTTTCTCAAGATTTCACTCTATACACTTTTGCATCTGACAGATCCTATGTTGTTGTGCTTACAGAGAAAAATGTTGAAAGCAATGAGATACCCATTGTCTTCATGAGCTCTTCTTTTAAAGGAGCAGAACTTAATTACCTTGCAGTAGATCAACAAGCTTATGTTGTTTTTAAAGCAGTGAAACACTTCATGTCTTACTTGTTGAAATCCAGGACCAAAGTTGTTGTTCCTTACCCCGCTGTAAGAAATCTGTTGGTACAAAAAGAGTTGGATGAGAAAAGGGAAAATTGGATGACATCGCTACAGGAGTATGATCTTGAAATAAATCCTGCCCAAATTGTTAGAGGTCAAGGCTTGTGTAAATTAGTGGCTGATTCATTTGAGAAATTAGAAAGTCAAATAAATACATCATCTGTAAATCAACATAACGAAAAATAGATCAGTTGTGCACAAACTACACCCAATTCTTCGTATGAGAACATTAGATTTTATTTAACGTATGGATCTGCTCCCAGCAATCTTGATCCCAAAAATAGAATATCACTTAGGCTTAAATATGCATCTTTCCAATTAATCAATGATAGATTATTTCGAACAAACTTTGATGGTGTTTCTCTACGTTGTTTGGAGAAAGAGGAGTCCAAAAAAGTGTTGGTTGAACTTCATTCAAGTGATTCTGATGGTCATTTTGGTGGTGATACCACTGCCCACAAAGTGTTGAGGGTTGGATACTATTGGCCTACCTTGTTTAAGGATGACCATACGATGCCCTGCAAGTGTACAATCTATCAAAAGGCTGTAGGAAGAGTGAAAAAGGAAGCTTTCCCTTTGTAACCTATTACTATAGATGCACATTTTCAGCAATGGGGCCAGGACATTATAGGACAAATCAATCCCCCTTCCTCGCAAAAGCACAAGTACATTCTCACTACAACAGACTATTTTACAAGATGGTATGAAGCTTTACCTTTAAAAGTGGTCAACACCAATCAGGTAGTGTCTTTTTTGAACTCCCATATTATCACTCGATTCAGAATTCCTGAATGTCTGGTTTTTTAAAATGCTTCCTATTTTTCATCCCTTGATATGAATGTCTTCGTTGTGGAAAAAGGGATTAAACTGAAGTATTCTGCCAGTTACTACCCTCAAGGAAACGGTCTAGCCGAGTCGACAAATAATAATTTAATCAAGATGATAAAAAGGACAGTTTCAAAAAACCATAAGAATTGGCACAATGCATTGTATAAAGCACTTTGGGATGATAGGGAAACCCCAAAATCCTCCATTGGTAATTCTCATTTTTTCCTCATTTATGGAAGAGAAGCCATCCTCCCCCCACATTTCTTGCTTCCTTCTCTGCAATTATCGTAGAAAGTTCAAGAAGAAGAGTGTCCTCCTCTAGAAAACTAGATAAATTCTTTATTAAAACTAGAAGAGGTGAGAACACAAGCAAAGCATAAACTTGACCAACACCAGCAAATTGTGAAGAACTAGTTTGATACAAGTTCAGCTTCTGATAGGAATTTTGATATTGGAGATTTGGTCCTCAAATGGGAGAAAGATCACAAGGGTAAGGGATAACATACCAAGTTCCAAAACCTGTGGTTGGGACCATTTGTAGTTTCTGAAAAATTCGGCCCTATCTCTTTTCATCTGCATAACTTGGAGGGACAGCTGGACACTTTCCCAATGAATGGCCAGGCTCTCAAGAGATATTTCGCTTGATGATTTTTTATCCACCCTCTTGTAAATATTTTTTTTTAATTTTCTTTTATGTTTTTTATTTTGGTTCTTTTCATTTTGCTTGTTTTTGATTTGTTTTCTGAATGATTATGTTTGAATCACCATTGATTTTCTCAAGGGAATCAGAATTCTTATTTATTAGCAGCAGTTGATAACAGTTCAAGTACCCAAACTGTAAATACTAAACTCAGATCAACAGAAGTAAGTTTTTGTTCAATCATTGTTTTTGGTTTCTCATTAAAATCATAGGAAGACGTGATTATCCTTAACAAACTTCTAACATTGCCCCTGTTTTAATGAGAAAACTCAAAGTGCTTCCCCATCCCAGAGATGATCTATTAACAGAAATATAATTGTCCAAATCATGATGAAATTCATCAGAACAAAAAAATGATTCTTAAACGATCAATATTTTCATTACTAGACTGTGAGATTCTCAGTATCACCCCGCTCTCTTAATACTATGAAGTTCTGGAAATTTATAAACAAATTTTAGAGAGTTGGAAGCACTGTAATGTGTGGGAATTGTGTGCAAACTCTTCGGGACACTGAACAAGTCTGTCGAC
Organism: Picea engelmannii; assembly: GCA_009831015.1. Taxonomy (NCBI): domain Eukaryota; kingdom Viridiplantae; phylum Streptophyta; class Pinopsida; order Pinales; family Pinaceae; genus Picea; species Picea engelmannii. The sequence goes on along the minus strand of ML777807.1, from coordinate 845,359 downwards.
AATGGGTAAATACACACATGATACCAAAGAAACTTCGCCAGGGTACTGAACAAGCCTGCTGGCAGTGAAGCAATGTCGGGATTGAGAAGATCCTTAGGTATGTATTTTAATTTGATCAAGTGTGAAGATGCTTTTATCATGAAGGGATGACTCTTGGACAGGATAGAGGTACTAGAGTGGGTTAAATGAAATCCATACCGAGGCTATGGATGCCTGCTAGCAGCAGTGGCCCTGTCAACGGTATCAAAGTCATGTGTATAAACATCGCTACGCATGTGATCTAAACCAAATACCAGATTACGATTTCGGACAGAAACGCATCTAATACTATGATTGTGTGGTTTTTCTGGGTTATTGTCAAAATGCTTGATCTTTCATTGATTGTCTCTAAAATTTATTTCATTTGTTCCCCTGATATAAATTTATGGTGATGCAGAGATAACTGCTTCGCCCAGCATGTCACCATTGTTGGTAGTCACCAATTCTGTAAGATTTTATCACAATTAAAAGTCATCACAAAGGGATAAAATCTTTCTGTAGCTGTCTCTTCCTTACATTTACAAATGTTTATGTCTTTTGATTTCGAGGAGATTCATTGGGCTAGCTGATTATATGAGCTTTTCGTTTAAATTTTCATTTGTTTTGTTTAAATTTCATGACTTCAAGCATGAAATTAAAACAAAAACTTGGCTTGGGTAATCATTCTGCAGTTTGTGGTTTCTTCTTTTCTTTTGGTAAAGAGATTACACATTAAGGGGACCTATATGTTTATAAGTTTTAATTTTTATAAGCTTATTGATTAATCCATTGCCACATTTTTATGTACTATGGGAAATATGACTTGATCACATCTATGGTTGATTATATGATTTTAGTATTTGATATGCCTACTCATGCAAAACCTTGGATTAACATTTGAAATCTGCTCTTTTCTCTACCAATCATATCGCTTTCATATCACCCTGGTACAGGACTGATGTACCCATAATTACACATCATCCAGTTGTCCTATACATTTAAAACTCTCATTCATTATTCGAATAGGAAGTTGACAATGGTTGGGGTTTAATATTCATTGTGCATAGTGGTTCACAAGCCTGTGCGTCCTCTGGTTTTCTGTCACTCCAAGCTCTAATTACCAAACATGATAGCCTCCCAATTTCGTAGGTATCGGGCCTTTTCTGTTTTCACGGACCTCTCCTTGTTATTTGTCTATTGGAAGATGAAGCCACCCTCTCATGGTATTTAATGTGTCTGTTTGATAGAAACCATGTCTCTCATGGTTCAAATTGAACCTAATGGCTCTCAAGCCCTTCTCGCGCACGACGATGCCATACATGATTTACAGGCGCATGGTTGGGACATTTTTATCCAAAAATTCGAGGGTTATAACCTGGCAATTGCATAGGATTTTTATCAATCGTTTGATGTCTTTAAAGACAAAGTTGGGGATCTCCAATTTGAGGTAACCGAGGACTTTATAGCACGAGAAATAGGATTGTCACAGGAGGGAGAAAAATGGTTCAAAAACGCCAAGCTAGAAGGCGTGCCTTGGAGCCTGTTCATGGTCTCTAGGAAATCGACATGCTTCCCTAAAGGTATTCTTATTACCCTCTTAAAACCTTGATGGCACGACCTGCTTCTGATTCTTAAACAGTTTATAACTTGTGAGGGTAGGTATGGCTTAGTGTTTTTGTATCACATTCGCCTGTTGATGACTTTATTAGGGTTTAAGATAAACATGCCCTTCTATTTTTTGATGATCCTACATAAGATGTCTAAGCGTTATAAGAAACAAAATTTAAACCCTCTTTCTAGGCCCTTCCACCATGGGCTTATACGAATTTTGTTGTTGTCGCATCTGGCTCAAATTGGGGACACTTGGGAAAACTTCCTATGTCGAAACTTTTTTGCCCTACCTGAGAGCATAGTGAACTCACCTTTGGATTCCAATATAAACCCAAATCCTTGTAACCCTATGACCGAAATTCAAGGTGTCGATTCACATAGAGACCATGAGCTCGCTGAACCAAATTTCATTGTTATGCAAAACCCTTTGGGTAATAAACCACGATATAATTTCATACCCAGAAAATAATTAGAGGAGGTAGTGGATGTATTAAAACAGAAGGTTTCTCCTGCTCTTACTATTGATCCAATTCAAGGTATTGTTAACAAACCAACTGTTAAGAAAAATCATAAGGACAAGAAACAGGGTAACTCAGATCTGAGTTTCGTAAACAAAAGACAAGGCATGTTAATTTCCAGGAGTCTGAGAAATCGACATCAATATCATCTAAGCTCAATCTTACTGATCGAGGTCGATGATCACTTGATCGATGATAAGATCAATGAATTCTTGGCCAAAGAATATGTCGATAACCAATGTCTCGGAAATGAAACCGTTAGTCAAGCTATACAATACGATTTTGTTTCTAAACTACCTCTGTTTCTAAAAGATCAAGAGGGCTTTACTGGCATAGGCTTTGATTTGAAACAAGCTACAGGAAAGACCGAATCACCCATTGTTGAGTGCACTCAACCTCTACCTCCTATAGCACATGTACACTGTGAAAATTGTTTGGACTGGGTAGAATGATACTACAAAGACATACCATATTTACAGGCACAATTAAAACATTTAGCAGCTCAAAATTCCCTGCTTGAAAGGGAAAATCAAGAATTGAAGGAATGCGCATATTAGGAAAGCAAAAGGACCAAACGATTCGATAGTGTGATTATCAAGAACGCAACAAATGTCAATTCTATCATTAACTCGGAGTTGTCCGACTCCTCATTGTCTAATCTCTAGAATGGTAAAAATGGTTTTGATTTTATTTGATTTAGTTTTGTTGTAAAAATAAAATAGTTAGATTTATTTTGATTTTCTTTGTTAATATAAGACTACCTACAGAATCTCACGATTCTGTAGCCAGTCTATTTCCAAAAATTGGTTTGAATTTTTTTTCTAAAATTCATTTTCGTTTTGTTATTTCCAGGAGAATAATAGTTATGATGCTATTCACAAGGAGAAGTAATCTTGGATCATGCACTGCATAGTTTAGTAATTTCTTTTTGTTTGATAAAACCATGCCATTATGTAATTAATTTTGATAAACAAAATTCTACAGAAGTGTTACTCTGTTGTACTATTTTTGTAAAGCAATCTATTTTTGGGGGATTACCCTATATCTTGCATGATAAGAGGTTGTTAATCAAAGACTAGTTTAAATAGTGGTTGTTGTTAGTAGTAAAGACAAATTTTGGCTAGTCTACAGTATGGAAATTTAATTTTAGGAATCGATATGGGAAAGCAATTCACCGTTGTCTTTAAACCTGTGTGATGCTTATTCCATTGTGTTCTCCTACTACCTCTGTATTATGAGATATTATTATGGCTGATTTAGTTTTAGCCTTGTCATCATATGGTGTTTCATATTGTTAAATATTTAGATGATGTCCATAATTTGTCGTTCTATTTTGTATGCGTGATCAATCGATTATTTAGTTATTATTGAGTTTATTTCAGATGCTAAATGATTGACATTATCAATACTCAGAATTGAGTTTTCCTTCGTTCTCAGATAGTGATTATCTTAAGATCACAGGATTCTTTTTTTTATTAGTTATCTTTATGTTGTTATTAATTTACTCCAAATATCAAACACTTCTTTGAATTTATTCTGGAAGTACTAGTATTGTTCTATTATATGTTTCCCTTAAAAGAAGGACAAACAAGAGCTCAAACAACACGAGAGATAAACTCAGTTTTGTTGATCATCAATAGGTTAGTGTGTGTGTTATTTTATTAATTAATTATTAGTGAAACAATGATTGCATCAATTAATTTTTGACTATTTCTGTGTCATTGTTTCAATTGTATTTTATTAGTATTTATTAGTTTTAAATCTTTAAACATTCAAAAACCAAAAAAGATTTTTGTTCTTTCTTTATCTTAGTTAGAAACACTATTACGAACATTCATTTTGCAAGATTTCAAGTAAACCTTGCAAACTGTATATAGATTGTTTATAATCATTTGTATATTCATGTTTCTATTTGAACACTTGTAATTAGTATATAAATTGTTAGAATCATATCTTTAGATAAGTTTGTTTCTTTCATTATTTTTAGGACCTTAGTTGGCTAACGGAGCTATTAAAACCGTTAGGTCAGTTCATACCAAATGGATTGGGTTAATTAGACAACCTCGGTCCAGATCTGACCTTCCAGTTGATGGTGTGTCACTTATTCCCATCAACATAGCATTGGTCGGAATTGCTTAGCGAGTACGATTTCGAGATTACTTACATAAAAGGAACAATGAACCAAGTGGTGGATGCATTGAGTTAGAGACCACACATTTTTTCGGTGTTGCCTCTTCAGACGAATCTACGTGAAAAGATTCTAACCTTGAAGCATGGCGATGACTAGTACAAAGAGGTCAAGTATTTTATTGGACAAAACACCATGATGGTACCAAGATTTGAAGGATTTACGTTGGACAACAATGGATTATTGAGATTTAAAAATCAAATTTACGTAATACCGAACGATGAGTTGAGGATTTTGATCCTAAACGAGGCTTAGAGACAGTATACATGGCTGATCCTGGAGCCACGAAGATGAGGGAAGATCTTAAAACCTTGTTCTTCTGGAAAGGAATGAAGGAAAACATAGTCAACTATGTGGCAATATGTCTAGAATCTCAGTAGGTGAAAGTTGAACATAGACATCCAGCAGGATTGCTACAGCCACACACTATTCCAAAATCAAAATGGGAGGTTATTTCGATGGATTTCATTGTTGGATTTCCACTGACGGCAAGGAGACACGACTCGATTTTTTTGGTAGTCGACACTTTAACGAAGAGTGCTCATTTTATTCCTGTGTGTATGACATATAAAGCACCTGACATAGCTAGAATTTTCATCAGTGATATTGTGAGGCTACATGGCGTGCCTAAGAGGATTATATCTGATCGAGGATTAGTGTTTACTAGACAATTTTGGACTAGTTTCCAAGAGGCATTGGGAACCCAACTTAACTTTAGTACTACGTATCACCCGGAGACAGACGGACAAACCGAATGAACAAACCAAATCTTGGAGGACATGTTGCGCATGTGTGTGATGGACCAACAGAAGCGTTGGGAAGAATTCTTCGCATTGGTAGAATTCGCATATAACAACAGTTATCAAAGCACCATTAAGTTGGGGCCTTTCGAGTTTCTTTACGGGCGACCATGTTGGATGCCTTTGAGTTGGGATCAGCTTGAGGATAGGGTCCTGGTGGGACCAGAAGCGATCCACGAAATGGAAGATCAAATGAAAACAATAAGACAAAGGATCAAAGAAACACAGGATCGACAGAAGAGCTATGTCGATCCACATCGTGTTGATCGTAGTTACGAAGTTGGCGACCGAGTCTTCTTGAGGGTGAAACCGCATAAGAGCTCGATCAAGTTTGGAAAGGGTGATAAACTCTCTCCTAGGTTCATGGGACCTTTAGAGATTATGGAAAAGAAGAGGCCCATGCCCTATCGACTACCCTTGCCTAATTCTTTGATGTGTATGCATGATGTTTTTCACATATCTGTTTTGAGACATTATATTAGGGTAAAATCATGAAGGTGGGTTACACTTTTGCTTGTTTTATGACAAAAAAAATTGTATTTTCACAATTTCTTCAACTTCCGGCATACAAAAGTATTTTTTTTATTTAGAATTTCACTTTACAGTAAAAACAAAACTTGTGAA
>ML777807.1:828929-838982 GCA_009831015.1 Picea engelmannii | reverse complement strand
GCACCGTTAAATTTGACGTGAAAATTTTCGGCCGAAAAATATTTCGGCCGAAAGTAACATTTGTTCGGCCGAAAAATTGCCGCTAGAAATTTTGGAGACCCGATTGTCACGAAAGTGTTACCCAGCTTCATGATTTTACCCATTAGTGATCCTACACATGTTATTGACATGAGTTCCTTCTAGGTATCTGACGAGGGTGCGCTCACGGTGGAGCCAATTCGCATCCTGTACCATCATATTCAACAACAATAGTGTCGAATAGTAGATCAGGTCAAGGTCCAGTGGGACAACTATAGTCTACACTTGGCGACCTGGGAGGACGCATATGATATGCACCAGCAGTTTCCATTTTTGTTTGATAGATAGACTTATGATACTGTGATACACATTATTTAGAAACGTATATACTATGAAAATTCACGACGAAGTTTAGACCAAGAGGGGGTGTATGTAACATCCCACTCTTACGCACACTGAGCAAACTTATTCTTTGAGGACACTTGCTTGCAAGTGATTTAGATTATATATATTATTGGTTGTTTGATTATGATTATGAGGCATTATGGATATGGTTATATGTTTTTTTTTGTTGTTGACATAGACAGGTGTTATTGACTGGGTTCTCCTGAGTGTGTAGGACTTTGGACCTCAAGGATGCAGAGGCATCGATGAAACCCCTTGGACTCTGGATCGAGTCAGGGAGTGGACTGTTGGGTTGAATATTGTTGATGTGACATATGTACATATGATTAGATGTTATTATGATTGATTATTTTTCTGACGTCATTCATTAATGATGTAGGCTGACAATATCTTGCCGACCAGACTCACATGTGGAGTAGAGGGGTCACGCACGACAACCAGAGACTTTGAGAGAGAGGTGTGGGAGAAGCCCTACCATAGCCTACTATCACTCTCATCGTGGCTCGAACTAAAGGTTAATGATTACCTAGTTCGAGAAGACCCACGATGTCGTGAGGGCAGACTGCGATAGTCGCTCATGGTGATTCTAAGGGGTGCGCAATAAGGCAGGGGCCTTATTACTTAGAGGCCCTTAGTCTCCCACAAGATCACCTGGCGGAGTATTGACTCCAGGGGTTTTTTATTTCTACCAAATCAGTCAAGAGGCGAGTGGCACCCTTAGAGCACGTAGTGCATCCTGAAGGGCACGTCGCACGAGGAAAACGGAAAGAGGCGAGTGGCACCCTTGGATCACATAGTGTGTCCTGAAGGACACGTTGCGTAAGAAAAATAGAAAGAGGCGAGTAGCACCCTTGGAGCATGTAGTGCGCCCTGAAGGAAATGTCATGCAAGAAAAAAAGAAAGAGATGAGTGGCACCCTTGGAGCACCTAGTGCGTCCTGAAGGGCACGTCGCATTTTTAACTGGTAAGTGAATAAACCTAGATGGCCTTAAAACGAATGATGTGATAAGTAAGATTTAAAAACAATTCTCCCTAATAAAAATGTCGCCTAGCCTAGAGAAATTAAAAACCTAGGTCTAAGTAGAACTTGTGGTAAAATAATAATAATAATAAATAAACTTGTAACAATAAGGGGGGTAAGAAATTCAAATTAATTTTTAAAATCAAATTATAATGCGGGATTAAAATTTTAAAAATGGAAATGAACGTTTTATCTGCATATGCTAATTTAATTTTTAGTTAAAAAGAAAAAGGGGTAAATGGTTGTTTTTCTACACTTGCTAAATTGATTTTTAGTTAAAAAGGTAAAAGAGGGAAACTTAAAAGAAATAGGAAACTAAAGGAAAAAGGGGAAACATAAAGAAAAAGTTGAATGTCTAACTTAGTAAGGAATCTTACCTTGGGAACTTGTTATTTTTGAACTCAACTAGGAATTTAGTAAGACGTAAGTCATTTAAGAAGTGTAAGGGAATTTTGGGACACCTAGGAGCGTTTTTAGGAATGCTTTTAGGTGGGTGAGGGAAATAGGAATAATTAAATAATTAATAAAATTAACTTCTAGTGCAACTAGGGGATCAAGCGACATGTGTACTTGGTAGGTTTTTCCTAATTAATTAAATGAAAAAGGAATTTAATGAGAAATTGGGAAACTAATTACTTGAAAACTTTATAAAAAGGATGGCAGAGGGGGATTATGGATCTCATATTTATGCGTAAATTTACTTTGTTTAATTTTTGTCTTGACTGAACTTATATTGTGGGAGTTGGGATACCCAGCTTGGGTAACGAGCGGTAGCTCGACATTGTGAGGTGATATGGGTGCTAGCGGTTCTCTGGTATTGGGTGTGTGGCCCCTTTGCGGCTTAGGGGGCTCAGGGGGAATAAGAGTACCCCTAGCGTTGGTTGGGAGGTACCAGTGAGGTCACATCGATCGAAAAGCAGAAGTTGGACAAAACGCGCGCGAGACAACGAATCGGAGCTGTCACATTTGGCTACGGTATGCATGCGTTTATTTTTGAATGGTAGATTAATATTGTTCATGTGCTTTCATTACTATACTTATTTTGTGTAAAGATTATGTTTTACTCAACATTTTATAATCAATGAACTTAAAGTCATCCCAGCCTTACGCTTGCTGCATTTTGAATTGATTCCCTTGGAAAACCCAACCCTGATTGCTATGACTTTTATGTGTTTGTTTTATTGATTATTACAAAGAAATTTGAGTTTTTCCCTTATCCCTTTAGTCCTCATTCTGTGCCTGAGCAGTCAGCCAGGAGTCGAATCGACAGTCGTCACTTTAGTGTTTAAAGACCTATAGATTCAAATGCCCTACTTTTTTGTGCATGGATGATGAGTGGAGGATAAATTTTTCCCAACTATCTATCCCTTACATACCTCTTCATTTTTCTCTTATGGTTAACCTCTAATCATTGCGTCTTCCTTGTGAATGAGTATCTCTGTGTCTTGATTGAATAAAACTCTGATTTCCTCTGTGTTTTGGATTGATAAAACCCTGCATTTGTAAATGACAACCTTTGTGTTTTGAAGGCCCAATCTCTGTGTTTTGGTGTTGATTAACCTTCGATCATCTAGGCTCCTTTCCATTTACACAATGAATTTTCTACACAACTTTTACTTCATGATTTACCCCGTGCTCGATTGGAAAAACCTCTACGCTTTTGTTTATTTATTTCTCCCAATGAATGGTGATTTACCTCTATGATTTCATTTACACATGTGACATCGTTTGTTGTGGTTGTGTTTGATAAGTTGTTATTGGTTATATATTGTGGATACCAATATTCTGGATTGTGAATTTATATAATGTGTGACAGAAATTTATATCATGTTTCAAGCAGCAATATCATTGTTATACGCCATTAGTTTTATCAATAGATTATCATCAGATTTGTTAATGGACAGTGATGCATTTGTTGTTGTATGACAGCGTACTTATTTTCTATAGGTGACATTTTATTATTCTCTATGTATGACATCGATTTTACCATAAGATCAATTGCATTTTTACCCTGAGAATGATTGTGTTTTTACCATGAGATACACTGCATTTTTACCATAATATTGACTGATTTTTTTCCCTGAGAATGATTGTGTTTTTAGCATGTGAATGACTACATTTTACCCTGTGAATGACTACTTGTTTACAATGAGAATGTCTGCATTTTTAATATGTAATGACAGCCACATCAGCTATTATTGCTCAGTGATTGCATCTATATTATGCCAGCTTTATCATTTATGTACTCTGCATTCTACTTATGTTTATGGACTACGTGTTAATACTCGAACAACATTTTAAATGATGGGTCATAGATTTTATATATTTTGTGGTAGCAAATCCCCTTGATTGATAGATAGAGTTTATATTCACAGCGATATCCACAAATTTGATAGAGTTTGTAATCAACAATGATATCCCTGAAGTTTATGAATGACGGTGAATTGATTGTTGCGTTTTTTACTGTGTATTTGGTTGGGTGAATTTATTGCTTTGTATGGCTGTGTAATGGTAGTGAATATGATTGTATTGGCAGCAATTGTGATTGTGCAATGGTGTAGTTTGTGACTCTGTAATAGTTGAGCCTTTTGATGACTGTGTAAATGTTGTTCTGTAGTGTTGGATAGTATCAAAGGATTGTGAGTTGAATATTTATGGTCAATGATTTATATGTAATGTGGGTGACTGCGATTTGAAGGTTTTTATTGACAACGATTTATACATTAATGATAGCAATGCAATATATTAGTTCTGCTTTATAATATAATTGATAGACAACAGTATAATATAACATGCATCATCGTTGTGTTTGGGTTAAACAAAAATTACCTCTACATTGGGAAGACAACGATATCAATGCCTTAGATTAAGGACAACAACAGATCTAAAGATAACGATAGATTAAAGGGGAAACGAATTATTATTATATTCAGTAATTAATGGATAGTGAATTAATATGATTTCCATTGAATTATTGGACAACGACATCATGGGAACTCGACATTTCATTTATTTATTAGACTGTTATTAAACAGCGTGGGTAATTGTAGACAACAATTTTTGGTAATGTTTTAGTCAGTGATTTGGGCATTATTTAGGCAGGGATTTTTGTAATATATCACAGCGATATAGTTTATTGAAAAATCACAACATTCACAAATTGTTCACAGCTTTTACCCCTATCACAACGATATATTGGATTGTTTAGAAATGTTTTATTACATTATTTAGAAATGTTTTATTACGGTTCTTCAAAACGGGTGAATTAATAGCAATTTGAGGGTAGTTTAACATCTGGTCGATTACTATACTACCTGCTTTGGCAGGTACTAAAAAGAGGAAAAAGAAAACCACAAATAAAACTTCAATAAAGAAAATAAGGGTTATAAAAAGAGATAAGGGGATAAAAAGTCCCTCATCATCTCACATCCCGAAACCCCGAACCCCGGAGTGCCAAAAGTGCCCAGAGGCAGGCCCGCAGTATCGCGAAGCAGCCTCAGACATTCATCCACAGGAGACACCTCGCGCGTGATTAGGCTCCTCGCATTTTCGCCCATCGCGACTTCGAAATACAAAAGAATAGCCTGTCATATCCCCGATGCACGAAGTAACGAGAGCGTCCAGGACCTGGGGCCCACAGCAACATCGGGAGAGTTTAGGACCATCAGATTTGGAGGACGTGTGGTGCCCAATTGATTCGTCTTGACGTTTCGCCCATCGCAACTATGATAAGCAAGGATCATCTCCTTCCTATTCGCGAACGCCGAAAGCCCCTATGGAAATAAAAGAAGGGTCACGGTCCATGGTCATTTGGGAAACAAAAGAGCTAAGCAAAAGGGGCCAAAAGCGTTGAGTCCAGTCACCGAAAGGATCATCGCAATTTACAGATGCTAGCGGATATGATTTCGCTCCCGGTTTCCGCTTGGAGTAAATGAAGGCAAAAACGGATGGTTGAAACCTCCTTTCATTCATTGAATATGAGATATGGAGGGTCTGGCAAGCGGTCTGTTTGAAGGAGTTCTGTGTACTGATTATCCAAAGAAGCCATGCCGAAGTCCTCGATTAGATAGATAAGTCTGCACACACCATTTTGGCCTTTAATGTTTCGGCTACCTCCCCTGTAAAGGCCATGCGAAGTTAAGGTAGCGTCTGTCATAGGCACACGATCATCCTGAGTCTGCATGCGCAGACTGTCAGAAGACATGCAGACGCAATGTTTTTAATGCAGTATCTTGTTTTTGCTGTTGTAGTTGTTTTTTAGTATATGTAGGCGTTTTCGCCATTTTTGTAAGCATCGATGGTAGAGCGAAGCTTCCGATTGTAAATTTTTAACACACTCTAGTTCTCTGGTTATGCATCTGTATGTGAGATTTCTTGTTTTATGACAGAAAGTCTTTCTTACTCCATCTAATTTTCATCTTATGCTGAGAGAGCTCGCGAACGACTGATTCGTGTGAATTATTGCAATCATGTTATGATAAAAGATTTATTGTTGCATTGTTGTATTCTTCGGCGTTTTGCATGTGAATGCAAGAAGATCTTGCGTTTAGATGTCTTCTCCCACAACCTGTTAGAAACCTAATGTTTACGACAGGCCTTTGCACCTCTCTGATACAAGTCTTCCCCCTACTCACCCTTACTACAACTTACTGTCTGAAGTTTGATTAAGACCTCGCCTGCCCACGCCTACCTGGCCTAGTTTCGGAGTTAGAACCACACCGTCTTGAGTTGGCTTCCAATCGATCACCCCATTAAACAAAACGTGACATTAAACTGATGGGCGTCGGGCTCTGCTCCTGCTGCAATCCAGGAGTGACTTCTGTCGCCAACACCTTGATCTAGTATTTAGATCATCAATTTCTATCATTAACATAACTACTATTTTTCTACTATAATTAATAGTGTCTAGAATTTATTCAAACATATATGTAAAGTAATTCAAGTTGGAGATCTATCTAAACAGATCCACCATGACTGTTAAGTTGGAAAAATCAAAGAAAATCAGAAACTAGGTGTCAAACCCATCATCCTGCTACATGGATGAGAGGCTTGTTTCCCTTAGCGTCCTTCTAATAAGACCCTAGAGTTAGTCATTTTTCGTCCATGATGATCGACTTTTCCTTGGTCCCCTCAGAGCTCAAGGTTCCCTCTGGATGGATTTATGGCGCTCCCAATTCTCCTTCCTAATGAACTCTGAACTGGACCCCTAATTGTGTGTTGCATAGGATCTTGAAATTTACCTCAAAAATGTGAATGGCATGCAGGGTGGCCCTATTCTCCACTTGTTTCTTCTCCAATGGCTGACCCACCATAGCTTTAATGATCCAATATGTTTCAGAAAGCTTGAAATACTTTTTATCTCGAGTGCGTGAGTGGATCGGGTCAGGAACCCAGTTCTTCACCTCTTCCATAATTTCATCCTTTGAGGTTGCTCTTATCTTCCTGAGCACAACCTCTTCCACTTCAACTGCATCTCGCTTCTCAGAATCCATGTAGAGGCTGTGAAAATGGGTATTTATCTCCTAAGTTGCTTGTGTCTCTTTGGTTTGAGCCAACGAGCCAGATACTAAGAGTGTATCAACCACCCCTCACATCCTCTTGTCTTTCCCCTGACCACCCTTAGAATATCGTCCTGTCATCATGCTTAAGAGATAGAAAATGACCTCCTCACAATGTCCAGAGTCGGGCGAACCCTCAAACCCCCACAGAAACCAATAACGTCTACAAGGACTAGCACATAGAATGAATCCTTCTCGGCCCCCTACCCACTTCCATTACAATTTCCAAATGTGACTGGGAATGCTGGAGAAACCCAAGGTTGCAGAGCCACCCCTGAGTCCATCTATCCCTAATTCTGCCCAACTACCATTACACAAGGTTTCCCAAAACTTCCTCTATGTGGATATGCAACCCATACTTTAGGTCCTCCATTTGTTTCTTGTTTAGATCCCTCAATTTAAATTGAGGCTTCGACGTCACCCCTGAAGCATCACATCTTCGCCTCTTTCTTCCATGAATAACAAACCCTATCATGTGTCCTTGCGCAAGTACCACTTCACTTCTCCTCATCACCAACTTTGTGTTGGCTTGTTACTCAACCAACATCCTCATTTCTAATCTCCTCATAATTATAACCTCACATAGACTGGGTCATACCTCCATGATCTGAATATGCACCATTCCCTTCGAACCGATGTCTTTCACCCTGTGCTTAAATTGATGGTTATTTGGATGTAGATGTGTTGGCGACTGGAGGCTCCATGTCGGTGTCTCTAGCCCCAAAAATGGTCACCCCATATGGGTGTGTATGTTTAACTTTTTAAATCATCTATTATTTATATCTATTTATATAAAACATTTATTTTTTTTATTAATTTAAATATATATAAATATAATTATTTTATTTAGATATTTACATTAGAGAGAAATTATAAATTATTTTATTTTATTTAAATATATATATTTGAAATTAATTAATTTTCTATCTATTTATTTACACATTTATTAGTAAACTTTTTATTTAAAAAAATAATTTTAATTGGTAAAAACTTTTCATCTTAATTGTAAATTTATTTGGTAACTAATTTTAATTTTTTATATTATATATTTCTATAATATTATGTTTTTATATTATATATTTCTATAATATTATGTTTATAGTTAGATTCATATTCTTATCCTATGAAAATTTTTAAATATAATATTTGTTATCTATTTACAATAATATTTCTCTGTGGTGGTTTTGAACAAAAATAAAATTTCTCCACGGTTTTGAAATTAATATTTCTCCGCCGTTTGGAACAGGAATACCAATTCTTTGTGGTTTTGAAATTATATCTCTGTGGCTTTGAACAGGAATAATACTTCTCTCACTCTCTTTTTTTTTTTTGGAAGGAGATATTTTATTTCTAAGATTATATATCTAGGGTTTTGAACAGGAATAATACTTCTCTGTTTATTTATTTATTTTTATTTTTTTTAGGAGATATTTTGTTCCTAAAATTATATATCTAGGGTTTTGAACGGGAATAATCTTTGTAGTTTTTACCTTTTTACCCAGAATAATCTCTGTAGTTTCTCTGGAATTCTCTGTCATTTTCAAAAATTATTTTTGGCTTCTTCAAAAGGTTGAGCATTTGGACATCTGAAATGAGGTGAGTCACTTTTTACTTTGATTCAATTTTAATTTTATGTAAATAGATTTAAATATATTTTATTTATTTATTTATTTTAAGTTTCAGAAGTAAAAGTTGATTTGAGAGATGAACTCAATCTATAATAATAATTGTTACATATGTTTTCTCTTCTTTTCAATATGAGCACTCCACCACCTATTCCAAAAACCCAGCCTAACAAGGGGAGGCCCCCCAAAATCACCCTAGAGATCCTTTACGATTATATGGAATCAGATAAAAAGAGAGAGAGAGAGAGAGAGAGAGAGAGAGAGAGAGAGAGAGAGAGATGTCAAAATCCAAATAGAGATAGAAACATTAGAAAAACTGAGTGAAGAAAGAGACGTAAAACTCCAAATAGAGCTAGAGGCAATGATTGATAAAAAAAATTAAAGATACCATTCAAACTCAAATAGAGGATAGATTCTTAGGGTTCAAGAGTGAATTGCATACAATGAAGGATAGAATTCAAGAAATGGAAAAAAATAAACAATCAACCCAAGAAGGAGGGGTTGAAGAAAATCACAACTTGAGAGATAGGATTAAAGAGCTAGAAGAAAAACTAACCAACAATTTGACCCTCAGTAATATGGAAAACAAATTGGATATCAAACCCATCAAAGAGGAAATGAATAAGTTAATCGAACTGGACCATGAGCATAACAAAAGATCCTTGAACCTCATATTTTTTGGTATAAAAGAACAACAAGAGGAGGATACGCTAGCAATAGTAAAAGAAGAATTAAAAAATAAATCACAAATTGATACAACTTACCTCATAGAAGCGAAGAGGCTAGGAAAAATAATTGATCACAAAGATAGGTTGATCCGTGTCAAAGTAAGTTTTAATGACCATAAATATAGCATACTTAGTAAATCTCTGAGCTTAAAAGGGTAAGGAATATTTATAAATGAAGACCTCATTCCCGAAGACCAAGTTGAATTAAGGAAAGAAGTTCAAAAGGTAAAAGAAGCCAGGAAAAAATGGGCAATAATTAGAAATCGAAAATCTATTGTTAGGGATAGAGACCAGAAGGATAATAATAAATAGGAATTTTGGACACTTGGGATCCTTTTTTGGAATTGTCGTGGCTTTCCATGCCGCAAAGGTCCTATGATAAGTTGGATCCCGAGTGATATTGTTATTATCTGTCTAGCTGAAACTTGGGAGCATGAGGATTCTAAGGTCCCTAACATGGAAGGATTTGTCTTGTGGTCGGCATGGAATAAAAAATCCCACCGTAGAGGGATAGGAGGCATAGCTTGTTATATTAGAAAAAGCATTCCTCCTCACATTTAACTTCATAAGATTGATCCTCTTAATCAATACATTTGGATAGAAATTTCAGACACCAATGCTAAGAAGATGTATATAGAAATTTGTTATTTTGCACCTATTAATTCTACTTTTTATAAGAAAAATAATCTAGATAAAAA
>ML777807.1:801347-820092 GCA_009831015.1 Picea engelmannii | reverse complement strand
CCACCTAGAGTTACTCCTAGAATCACTCCTAGGTGTCCCCAAATTCCCTTATAGGTTTTAAAGGCTTTCCCTATTATGAAGTTGCTAAATCAGTTTAAAATTAGAAAGCTCTTAAATGGTAGACTCTTACTAAGTTGGCTTTCCACTTTTTCCCTTAAGTTCCCCTTTTTCCCTTTTTATGTTACCTCTTTTCCCTAGGTTCCTATTTTTTTTATTTTCCCTCTTTCCCCTTTTTACTTAGAACTCAAAAAGGAAGGTGTGAAATTAACCCTTTTTCTCTCTTCTTATTTAATTAGTATATTTTAATCCATTAAGGTAATAAAACAATTAATTCCCTTTTTAAATTTTAATCCAACATAATAATTAAATTCCCCTTTTTTTTTTGAAACTATTCATTTCTTACTCCCCTCATGTTACAACATTTAACAAAGATCATAGTTATTATTCAACTGGATTTTATCATAGTTATTATTCAACTGGATTTTATTATTATTATTATTATTATTATTATTATTATTATAATATATATATATATAGAGAGAGAGAGAGAGAGAGAGGGAGAGAGAGAGAGAGAGAGATAAAATTTTACCACTAGCATAGTTTAGACTTTAACCTTAAATTTTTGTGTTGGGCGACATTTAATTAGGGAATTTGTTTTAAGAATACTTAACACGTTTTTCATCCTGAGGCCCTTCTAGGTTCATTCATCTATCATCATCAACGCGACGTGCCCTTCAGGACGCACTAGGTGCTCCAAGGGTGCCACTCACCTCATTTGTTCCCTTGCGCGATGTGCCCTTCAGGATGCACCACATGCTCCAAGGGTGTCACTCGCCTCTTGACTGACTTGGTAGACATCAATAACCCCTGGAGTCAATATTTCGCCAGGTGAACTTGTGGGAGACTAAGGGTTTCTAAGGAATAAGGCCCCTGCCTTATTGCACGTCCCTTAGAATCATCATGAACGACTCTTGCAGTCTGCCCTCATGACATTGTGAGTCCTCTCAAACTAGGTAATCGTTAACCTACAGTTCGAGCCACGGCAGGAGTGCTAGTAGGCTATGGCAGGGCTGCTGTCCACACCTCTCCCTCACATCTCTGGTAGTCGTGTGTGACCCCTTTACTCCATATGTGAGTCTAGTCGGCAAGCTATCGTTAGCCTGCATCATCAACAAATCATGTCAGAATATATCCATATCATATCATCTAATCAGATGCACTAATATCATAGCAAAAACAATCAAACCCCAATGTTACACTCCCTGACTCGATCTGGAGTCCAAGGGGTTCCATCGATGCCTCTGCATCCTCAAGGTCCAAAACCCTACACACTCAGTAAAACTGAGTCAATAGCACTTGTCTATGTCAATGTGGTAAAACAACATGTCATCAACCCATAATGCCTCATAATCAAAATCAAAAGTTTTAATAGCATAAAATCCAGATCACTTGCAAGCAAGTGTCTTCAAAGAATAATTTCACTCAGTGCGCCAGCGTGGGATGTTATAGTTGTTGTAAAATTCTTATAGTCGGTGTCAATATTTTTCTGATATGATATGAGTTTTAAAGCATTGCTTAAGTATTTTAAGAATAGATCGACCTTTTGTTTATCAAAAAGTAAGTATCTTTGGTTGTCAAAGTGCTCCAATATGGAGATTTTGTGCATGGAAAAGTTAAGAGTTAGGGTTAGAGGTCTATGATCAGAGTCAGGTCCATGGTCATATAAAAGATAAAATTTCACTATTTGATTGTATATGGGGATATCCAATATTACATAATCAACAACACTGCTACCTATCCCATTGATACAAGTCATCCTGTTAGAATTTGGCCACTTCTTTAGACCATTAGAAATTATTAAATCTTGAGAACTACAGAGCTTGATTAACTTAGTACCAAACAAATTCTCGATTAGGTCTTCAGAGTTTCTTTTGTAACTGTTATCTAAGACAAGGTCCTCATCTAGTTAAATAGGATTAGGGTTGGAGTCATTACTTAAAATAATATCTTGATTGGTTGCATTTCTAGTATTAAAGTCTCCTAACAGGAGGATAATACCTTCATTTTTCGTATTGTAGATATCTTTCTCTAAGATTTTGTAGGGACAATTCTTATCTAGATTGTTTTTTGTATAAAATGTATATTTGATAGGTGTGGAATAACATATTTCTATATAAATCTTCTTAGCGTTAATATCATATATCTCCATCCATATTTATTAATTGATAGGATCTTTCTTATGAAGTTGGATGTGAGGAGAGATGTTTTTTTTTATGTAACATATTATGTGTCCAAACCCTCTATGGGAGGACTTTTTTTTCCATATGGACCATAAAACAAATCCTTCGATATTAAGGACCTTACATTCTTCATGCTTGCAAGTTTCAACCAAGAGAATAATGTCAATGTCACTCGAGATCCGGATTAGTATAGGCCCTTTACTCCATGGAAAACCATGACATTTCCAAAAGAGGATCCAGAGTTTCCCAAATCGCTATTTATCGTTCTCCTTTTGGTCTCTATCCCTAATAATATCTTTTGAGTTCCTAATTATTTCCCATTTTCCTTCCTTTCTGGATTCCTTTACCTTTTTAACCTCCTTCCTTAATTTAGCTTGATCTTCTGGAATGAGATCTTCATTTATAAATATTCTAAACCCTTTTAAGCTCAGAGTTTTACTAAGTATGTCATATTTATTGGCATTAGATCTTACCATAACCCAAATCAACCTATCTTTATGTTCAAATTTTGTTCCCAACCTTTTGCTTCTATAATGCCAATTGTTTCAATTTGTGATTTATGTTTTAATTCATCATTGACTATTGCTAATGTGTCCTCATGTTTATGTTCTTTTATACCAAAAATGATGAGGTTCAAGTCTCTTTTGTAACGCTCATGGTATAACTCTATGAGCTTATTCATTTCGGACTCTTTGATAGGTTTGATATCCAATTTGTGTTCCACGATATTTAGGGCCAAATTGTTAATTAGCTTGTATTATAACTCTTTAATTTTGTCCCTAGGATTGTTATTTTCATTCACCCCTTCTTCCTTCGTTGATTTGTTTTGTTCTTGGTTGTTTTTTTCTATTTCTTGTAATCTACCCTCCATTTTGTGTAGTTGAGTCTCAAACCCTAATAGTTTATTGTCCATTTGTCTCTTAATATTATCTTTGAAGGATCTAAATTTACTATCAAGCATTGCTAGTAACTCACTTTGAAGCATTGCTACTAATTCACTTTGAAGTTTGGCTTCTCTCTCTTCTCTACGTTTTTCTATTGATTCGATAGATTCATGCAAACACTTTTCTATTGATTTTTCTATTGATTCTATAGATTCATGCAAACTATCTAGGGTTACTTTGCTAGGCATTCCTTTATTAAATTTAGGTATCAACAATGAATTACTCATATTGAAAAGAAAAATAAATAAATAATAAAAGTGTGCAACTCATTCATAGAAGGGATTGAATAGTCACTAATATAATTACCATAGATCATATTTATGTATTTATTGCATCCCTGGTTGACATTTGATACTCTCTCATTATTTTAAATTAAGTTGTGTTAATGTTATGATATTTCCATAGTAATTTTGGCACCCCAAACATAGCCTCTTACAATACTAGTGATAGTTATACTTGTGGTGGAGACACATAACCATCCAAAGGGTAACATTCTTTTGGCTATTCTAATAATTTTTTAGGTATTTTATAAAATAAAAAAATTATTTGTTTCTGTACATATGATATTCTTTGCAATAACATAAGGAAAAAGACTAGGAAAAGACTTTCCTTAATGGAAATGTTGTAGTAATACAAAATCTTAACATTACATTTTGCAATATCGATATTGACAAAAAATGGCCTAAAGAAAAGAAATAATCCAAGGGATACCACTTTTTCAAATATTCGAAGACTTTCTTACATTATTTGCATATTGTTTGACTTATTTTCCTTTCCTTTTCTATTTAGTATGGTTGACCCAAAAGATTCCAAAGGTGAGAAGCTTAGATACTTAGGTGATAGAAACTCTCCTCTTTCATCTTCTAATATTTCATTTAAGGATAAAGTGAAATTTAAAAATTTACCAACTTATGAAAATAAGTAAATGCTAAGAAGGTAAATGGTTGGTTGGAACAACTAGAAGTATATTTTGGTCTTTATAAAATAAATGAATCACAATAGATTTATTTTGCCTATTTAAAAATGTTCGAACATGCTCTATTATGGTGGGAGAGATATAATGTAGGTGCATTGAAGCTAGGAAAAATACCCATGGTTACAAAACACGAGGACTTTAAGGAATTGTTGAAATCATAGTTCTATAGTGTAGGCTATGAAGATGAATAACTCATGAAATGGGAATACTTTTACTAAGAATAAACATTTGAATTCCAAAATCAAGCCATCATGTTGGGAATATCTTTGAAATAACCTAGGGTAGTAGTGAAGTACCTTGGAGGCCTATTCAACCATAGTTGAAGGCAATTACAATTATTGAATGTAAAAAACACATATGAGGCAAGAAAGAAATATCTCTACATTGATATGGAGTTTAGAAAGGGGAAACAACAAAAGGGCCAAGAAGAGACAAACAAGATCAAAGGAAAAAACATTGCAACCACAATCCAAAAGGGAAAACATTCCAATAGACATTGCAAACACTGAGATGTGTATGGGCACGTGGATGAGAAGTCTAGAAACTTTGTTTTCTATTGTGTCCAAAATGGTACAAATATAAGAAGGATCAATGAATACCACCACAACAAGAGAAACAGATTGCATAAAGCACCTTCAATGTGGATGAAACCATGATCTACACCACATCACAACAACAAAGAGCAAGTGGAGATAAAAATGCACTATTCCAAATCAAAGTTCAAGTAGAGGTCTGATCCAAAATGGATCCAAAATCAACATCAAATGGTTAATGGCTCAAGTCAATGAAAATCACTTGAAGAAACTATAAGTTTTGTCTACATTAGTGAAGCTCGTGGCTATAGAATTTGATGATGATGTACGATGATGTAATTGATAGTGTGAAAGGCCCCACGCTAGTTGAATCAAGTACCACTCGTCTAGAATGTGTCACACTTCCAATAGAAGAACTAAAATAAAAAGAAGACAAATCAAAAGATCCTTGAATTGTAATGTTTTCGGGAAAAAAAAAGGGAGAGGAAGAGTGTTGTAGATGGGGAGATAAAGAGACTGGGATTCCTAGACTTCCAACTACTCCCATTAATCCAACGTTGATCATAAACACGTGCAAAATTATTAAGAAGGGGTTCTTTCATATTTAAGTTAACTGATTGTGAGCAAATTCCTATGAATGTAATCTATAAATGTTCGAGAGAGATAAATGTTATTGTATACTATGCGATTGTTGAGAAATAAATACTAAGCATAGTCATTTGATGTTATAGTTTTTCCTCTGAGTTTATTTTAGGTAATGTAAGCTATCTTTTGTGTTAAATTGAATAGATGGTTGGGTATTACTAGTTATTAATTGTTTCAGTATGATACATTATTATGTGTTCTGTTCCATATAAATTTAAAACAATACATGTACTCTCTTTCCCTTAGCATGTAATCCACTAAAATTTTAATTAGTTGCAACAACCACCTATCCATTTGGTCATTCCAACCTCCACCTTAATCATCCTATTTGGTTGAGTTGATGGCTTGATATCCCACTCCTAACACAGTGAATAATTACAACCTACAACCATCGTTGGGGTATGTTCCTACATTACACATCAAGACATATGAAAACAAGTCATTATCAAGCTCATGCACACTGATAATTTCCATTAACCATCAATACATAAGCATATGAATATACATAATAAATGTCTCACAGTTATAGTGATAGTAATTGTAAGGATTAATTCTTTGTATTCTTTTTATTATTTGAATGCACATTGATAATTGCCATCAACCATCAATACATAAGCATATGAATATACATAATAAATGTCTCATAGTTATAGTGATAGTAATTATAAGGATTAATTCTTTATATTCTTTTTATTATTTCAATATATAATGAGTGGATAGATGTGTTGTTGATAAATGTTTGGGTTTGAACATTTGAATGAACATAATGTGTTATTTCTCTTATATTTGAATGGGAGTTAATTTTTTCTTAGTTGTTGGGCATTAACCTTAGCATTACACTGTAAGTAGATAAATTTTCAAACCAAACATGCATATATTTGTTTATGCTTGATATTGATTAGGATTTTAGGAAGCTTGATCTTAGTTTGACAATGAATGAAAAGACATTAAACTTTAATTCCATAAAGAAGGATCGGTGTTTGTGACATAGATGAGTCATAGGCCTACCATTTATAGAACTTGTATTCTCTATGGTCATTTTTTACCATTATATATTATATTCTAGCATTAATATTTACATATCTTGAGTTCATTGTGACAAGCCTACCACATGGTGCATAGAGTATATTTACATCATTTATATGTCTAGTCATTCACTAGTTGGGTCTTCACCACCTTGAGCTTTATTCTCCCAAATTTTATAAGATAAAAATATTTGACTCTAAAAATCGCCAAAAAATCTTAAAACTATATAGAATCCTTAGAAATTTAATGTTATTATAAAAATATCGTCAAACAATTTATGATTGACATTTTAAGAATTCGTAAAATTCTCTAAAGTTATTACACTTTAAGAGAAGTATAAGTATAGATCCTTAACATTTTCTATGCTAAAAAGATTTTTAGATAAAGTATTTATTAAATTTTAAGAGGCCAAGTTCCTTTTTTTTCTTTGTGTATAATTAAAGGATTTACTAAATTTTAAGAGACAAAGTTCCTTTTTTTTTTTTCAGTGTATAATAAATCAAAAAATCAAACATATACCTATCATTCAAACATAATCTCCTTTTGTTGTGGACCTAAACTAATAGTTTAGATAGCTAAATATTTCATAGAATAAATTGAATAGAATAAATTGAATAGCCAAAACTAGACACTGAAAGTGAGTTTCCTTGATATATCACGTTTCATTCAAAAAGTTTTGTTTTTATGTTGTTAAATGATAC
This sequence comes from Picea engelmannii, assembly GCA_009831015.1. Classification (NCBI taxonomy): domain Eukaryota; kingdom Viridiplantae; phylum Streptophyta; class Pinopsida; order Pinales; family Pinaceae; genus Picea; species Picea engelmannii. The sequence goes on along the minus strand of ML777807.1, from coordinate 813,027 downwards.
TTACCTTGGTGGTTGGCAAATTTAGTACCTTTCACTTACATGTCTTTTCATTCTACTAATAAAAATTCATGTAATATTAGTAAATTGATTCAATTAATTATGTAATTTTTCCTTTAAATTGATTTATCTTTACACTATTGTTCATCTTTTTTTCTTACAAAGTTTTTAACCACCTCCAAGAGTTTAGATTTTTCTCATTTCAAACTCAACTTTGAGATTAACTCTATCAGGCATTGACCTATTTGATTTTAGGCTATGTTGTTAAATGAAGTTGTCAAACTATCCTTGGGTCTTAAAATTATCTATCGGTTGACCTACTATTATTAAATGGGTGGCATTAGCTACTTATGTTTTAGTATGAAAACAATCCTTCCCTCCCTCTCTCTCACAAAACTCTTACTCCTTTTGCAATTACCAAGGGAAATTGGTGTTGAAGATGAAAACTCATTGAATGAAAAGTGGTGGGTTGGGAATTCTCCCATGCCAGGTTATAAAGGGGAGAGATCACTTAATCTTCCTTAATATTAGGGATGAATTCTTGATCATGTATATTAATCATTTATAAGAAAATGTACCTCCAAAATGTACTTATGCAAGGGCATGATTTGGTAAAGTGATCAATTTATGAAGGGTAGAGAAGATATTGATGATCATAAATGTCTTTGAGCTATAATATTTCTATGATTGATAGGGGATACCTTTGTCCCTAGTGGATATTATTATGCTCAAAAAGGTCTTCCAATTATCCTTTTCTACGGGGTGTAGACACCAAATTATGTATTTTTGTCAATCACTTAATTCTCCTTAATGTTAACGTATTTTTGTCAATCACTTAATTCTCCTTAATGTTAACGAGGAATTCTCGATCATGTATATTAATCATGTATAAGAAAATGTACCTCCAAAAAGTGTACTTACACAAGAGCATGATTTTAACCAATTATAAGAACATGTACCTCCAAAAAAGTGTACTTATGCAAGAATGTGATTTGGTAAAAGGGCCAATTTATGAAGGGTAGAGAAGATATTAATGCTCATAAAAGTATATGATCTATGAATCTTCCTATGTTTGATAGGGGCTACCTTTGTTTCTAGTGAGTATTATTATGTTCAAAGAGGTCTTCCAATTAGCCTTTTCCATGGGTGTGGACATCAAATTTTGTATTTTTGTCTATTTTGTTGGATATAACTTTGTTTACTAGATAATTTGACCAATAGTTAGTAGATGTCCTTCATCGACAAACATGTTGTCATTAAAGTTCTTTTAAATTACTTTGATCCAAATAATCTAAATGACTAATTATTAAAAAACATCTAATTTTTTACACTAAAATAATTTATAATTAATTAAGATTATCTATAATTAATTTAAAATCCATTAGAAAATATTATTTTAAACCCATGTTTCATATTTTAAATATTCATTGATATCCCACATCAAAGTTGTTATTTCAACATGATGTCTACTTTGAAGCCAAAGAATTCAAAGGTGGTTTCTATACTACTCTTTGTGATTTTTAAAAATCCAATCTAATCTATCTTTGTTGAGCTTAGGTTATTGTTTGTGATTTTTAAAAGTCCAACCTATCTTTTTTTTATCTTAGGTAGATTTTAGAGGCTCCATCAAAATTATACAACATTCTTTTTAAGAATTTCATAGTTATTGGCAAGTCATAGAGTTGTATAATTCATATCCTTTAATATTGTCACTATTTATAAAAATTGAATGATAAAATAATTTGGTCTCTTCATGTGGAAAATTATAATAACTTTATCTCTTCTTTTTATCTTTTATTATTTTCGTGACTACTTAAAAACCATAACAAGAATCTTGGCAATAAAGCTCATACATACTTAAATAGATTGGGTATTCTTTCATGAGAGTTTGCCATTGTAGGGTGAAGGGTTAACGAATTTTCATTAAAGAGACTCAACATCCATATATGTTTGGTATCTTTTAGCAGAAGATTATTTGAATCTTCTTTTTCCTTAAACCATTGATTACATCTTATTGGGTCAAATAAACCTTTAATTTTTAGGGGATACTTTGGAAATAATTTTCTATTTGGATAGTGGTGATAAGAATGTAACTAGAGTTTCATATTTATTTCTAAATTGTGGATTTTTTGGTGTTTGTTCCAAATACAATGTTTAGAGAGTATTTGTAAGGATCTAAGTTGAAGTGTCAATGACAATGTTATGACAGAGGACACGCCAAGAATACTTGGTAAGTTGCATAGTGAATCCATATGTTTTGATAGCCTTGGTGATCGTCTCACAATGATTCATGAGATGGTTAAGATGGTGTACTAGTACATATATATGCTAAGATGACCAAGGATGTCTTGTCGAGTAGGACAAACAACCGACAAGGCACTGCATAATGGGATTTGGTGAAGGATGACATGACTTTAAATTCGATAGATTGTGTGTGTTATCCTTGGCAAGGAAACAATGTTGATAAATACATCGAAGATATTCGAATGCATAACGAAGTAGGGACGTCATCGTCATTTAATATCAAATGTTAGATTAGATTAATGATAGCATGGTCTCACATTCAGTAGTGAGTGATTCAAGTATGTTTGGCTCAAGTGAGGTGACAATAGGTTGCCTATGGTTGGGTGGAGATGCTCTGTTGTGATGCTCTTCTTGCAGGCGAAGAGAATCACCATTTTAGAAAAATGATCAACCACCAAAAAAACATAGACATTTCCTCGCTTGGTTGATGAAAGGCCCAACATGTAGTCCATCGAGATGGATTGCCAGGGCCTTTCATGAGTAGGAAAAGGGGTGTACATGCCTTGTTTCTTAATGGTTGGTTTGGTAATGGCGCAAGTACTGTAGGATCTGATATACTTATTGACATCATGTCAAATTTTCAACCAATAGAAATGTTTTTGCAACACTGTCACTGTCTTTTATATGCCAAAGTGTCCTACCACCTGATTATAGTGGGCTTCCCAAATCATATCTGCTCGCTCACTAAATGGAACACATATATGGACCACACGGCACAACAACCCATCCTGAAGATGGAAATCAGTGATAGTTGTGTTTGTGCCCAACATCTGGTATGTGGAAGCGAAGTCAGGATCTCTCTCGTAGAATTGGGGACATCTGAAGGTCTCATGGCCACATGAATTTAACATTGTGGTGAGTGCTACAACTGGAGGGCAGCTAAGGAAATCAATGATGTGGTTGGTTCTACATGTCTTATACTTGATGTTGAGATGGAACTATTGCAAATATGTGGACCACTTCTGGTAGTGATCATTCTGCAATTTTCATTGTGTATGTGTGAACTGCAGTGTCTTATGATCATTGTGGATGGTTGTCTCCTTCTCGAGGATGTAATGCCTCCATTGGTGAGAGGCTTGCAAAATGGAGTACATTTATTTGTCATAAGTAGGGTACTTATAGAAGACATATGATAGTGTCTCACTATGATAGGTCGTGGGGTGTCTGTCTTGAGTGGGAACTATGCCCACAACATAGTCTGAAGCATTTGTCTCAATCTCAAAGGGTTGTTGCAAGTCGGGTAATGAGAGAATTGGGTTTGAGCACAAGCATTGCTTCAAATCATCGAATGTTTTTTGTTGTGACAGGCCCCACATGAAATGTTCCTTACCACCACTTCTGGTTACTTGAATGAAGTCCCATGCAATATGGGATAATCCCAACACAAACTTGCGATAGAAATTGGAAAGGGATAGAAAGCTATGAATCTTAGTGAGTGCGGTTGGGTTTGGCCAGTCAATAATGCCCTGGATCTTGGCTGGATCCACATGCACCCCATGCTCATCAACAATGCAGCATAGGTACTGAACCCTATCCATGCCGAAGAAACATTTTTCCAAATTTGCATATAGCTTGTGTTGTCGCAGAGTGTGTATAACCTACTAAATATGTTGCAAGTGTTATACCTAATTCTTTTTGTAGATGAGGATGTCATCTATATACACCACCACAAAATAATTGGTGAAAGGTCGCAATATGTTTTTCATCATCCTCGTGAAATTTGTTGGGGCATTCGTCAAACCAAAGGGCATGACCAACCATTAAAAAAGACCTTGTTTGGAATTTAAGGTAGTTTTTCATACATTTGTCTACTCTATTGGGACCTGATGGTAGCCATACTTCAGATCAATCTTACAGAAGTATTTTCCCCCCTTGAGCTGGTCAAGGAGATTGTAGTTTCGGGGAATCGAGTATTGGTTCTTGAATGTGATTTTATTTAGGGTCTGATAATCGATGCAGATTCACCAGGTCCCATATTTCTTCAGCACAAGAACGATTGGGCTTCCACACGGTGATGAGTTGGGTCGAATGTGACCCTTTTGGATCATTTCTTGGATCTGACACTTGATATCCTCGTTTTATAACAGAGAGCGACGATAGATTGGACCATTGGGTAGTGATGCGTCTGGGATCATATTGATTGAATGCTTGACCTGAAAGTGCAGAGGTATTCGTCCCTGAGGTGTAGGGTAGTCAGTGACAGAGTGTGTTGTTAAGGCACTTTGTGATGTTAAAGTCATTGGTTTGAAACTTGCGGGGACAAAAAATCCAACCATGTTAAGGGTTGGTGTGGCTCAGGCTGGGTGCGATCCCCGAGTGATTTTGATGGCTTAGATGCCTCTGAGTCATGGTTTCTTAGCCACAGGTTAGTCCCACATGTCACGGAAAAACTAATAAACAAAAAAAATACAGTGTAGAGGTACCCTAATGGGTGAGGAGAAGATGTATTTATATTCTTCCAGGACCTTATCCACTTGCTTCTACTACGTGGAGAGATCAACCATGGAGGCCATGGATGTGGCTGCAACCTCCCACTCTCTTTGAGAGAGAATCACAAAGAATAAAAACCTCCCAGTGTGAGAGATGAACTTCCTGCATTGCTTGGTAGAGATCAAGGAAATGGGAGTAGGTGGGACTACCTCGGGTATACTGTACAATTTCTTGTCCAATGTAATACAAACACTGCGAGGCCTAGACTCATATACAGCTTGAAATTTCCATAAATAAGGTAGGACCAAAATAACATCACAAACTTCAAGGGGAGAGACATCACACAATACCTCATCTTTGAAGGGTTTGATGTCGAAGGATGGGAGACACTGTTGGTTGACACGAATATTTCTTCCTTGGCAGAGCCATCCAATGGTGTATGGTTGTGGGTGCGACGTTGTCAACTACGCCAACTGCTTGACGACCTCCACTGAGATGATATTCTTCTGGATTCTGCTATCAACAATGAAGTGCAGTGGAGTACCCTTCACCCACATCTGTGAATGAAAGAGGATTTTTCCTTCCTTTGTCTCATCAGGTTCACTGGAATAGATCTTGGTGGTAGAAATGGTGGCATTGGGTCCCGCATCAATAGTTTTTCTCCCCTTTTTTGGTTCTGAATCAGAGTTGGAAATCGCATATGACTCAGAGGCTTTCACGTCATCCCCCAATGACTTCTTTGAGCAGCAATCAGCCATGTTATTCCAGGGGTTTTTATGGAATTCACACCACTTCCCGGTGTATTTCTTCATCTTTCCATTGTCCTTATTTGTTTGCGGCTTAGACTGTTTGTCCTAAGGCTGTCCATGTTTGCTACACCCTTTGTTCTGTGGGTTGGGGATGCCCTTTCCCTGCTTCTCTTGTGAGGGGTTCCCAGACCCAACCTGTCACGTCTTTTGTTTAAGATTCTGCTCGATTTTGATAGAATATCGATAGGCCGCACCTAAGGATGAGGCGTCCATAAAATTCATTTCTATCTGGATGTGTCTATGTAGACCGTCGCAGTACTTGAGCACCAGATATTGCTCAAAATATTTGATACCCATCTTGGTGCACAAGGTATGGAAGATATTTGTGAACTCTGGCACTGTTTGGTCCCTTTCTTGCCGCAGTGTGGTCCATCTTGTATACAAGTCATCATAACTTCCAACAAGGTAGTATTGTTCCTTAATAACATCCTTGAAGAAATCCCAGGTGAGTGACACTATAAATAATGAGGGTTCATTTTTTTCCTTTTGTTCACATAAATTCTTCCACCAATATTTGACATGGCGGACGACTTTGAGGAGCGCAAATGTAATCTTTTCTCTATTGGAAAAGTTATGGACATAAAAATAACCTTCTAGCATATTCAACCATTTTTCTATAGCATCTGCGTCTATCTGAACTTCAAATATAGTAATATAAAAGTTGATAAGTATCTTGAATAGGGCGGTACCTTCGCTTGAGGAAGATACATCACATGTTGGTAGTCGTCAAAGGATTTGCGCAAAACTATTCATCATCTCGTTCCTCTGTTGCGCGAGGGCTTCTTCGAGAAATAGTTTGAAAGGATCTCATGTCTCGTCATATTTATTTTCTCCCACTATGGAAGGTTTCTTTGGCATGAAAAATCTCTTGTCCTCAAGAGAAGAAAGCTCGAGACCCAACTCTCTATACCCCGACCTCGTCAAGGACATGCACTAAGAATGACAAGGAGCAAACCACTATGATACCACCGATCTAGATTTTATGAGAAAAACAAAATGAATAGAGATTTATATTATTAACACAGAGATACAATGAAAAATAACAAAGATACAGTAAAACTTGGCTTCTATTCAATAAAGAAATATGTTGAAACTGTAAAATGCATACTGAAACAAGCTTGCTAGAATGGTGGTGGCTTATCTCTGAGAAGGGATGTGACGGTTGCGCTCATTCGCAAGAATATGAGTACAATGAGGTTCCAAAGGCCTTTTTAAATCAAACATGAATTCCAAAACCCTAGACATCCAAAAACCTAACCTTAGGAGATGAAGCACCAAAAGTCATGTGGGCCCCATTAGGTAAATGTGTACATCAACTTCCCGGGGTCATAACTTTTGCATATGATCTCCCTTTTAGGTGCACGATATCCCATTGGAAAGGTCTAGACAAGGAATACACATTTTTTCGACACACTTTGACTTTATTTACAATGTGATTGTAGAAATCCCAAAAAATGTTGTTTAGGTCCTCAAAATGGCCCCAGAAATTCAGGACAGAAAAAGTTTGGAAAATAACTACCAAAATGAAATCTTCATGTGAGCCAGTTGGAATAGGTGGGTGGCCACCGATATCCACCTAGATCAAACAAGGACTCTGAAATTCTATATGATTGAAGATGCCTAGCTTAGGTTTGATCGGGACATGTCGATTAGGCGTATTCTAGGTGATACAAGTAGTTAATGGTCATGCCATACTAAAAAGGTCACATTGGTGCTACATGGAGACTAGGTTTCTTGACTGGTATGGGATGCTCAAGCCAAATGAAAAGTATAGCCCCGTGACAAATGGTATCAGAGCCACATTCGAATGTGGAAATTGTGGAAGTGCCTCTTTGCAACCAACACCCCTTTCATCGAAGGAGACAATGGGGCCATGTTAATGAAGACATCAATATTTCAAGTGGGGGAGATTTTTGGAACCTAACTTGATTTTCTAATGGTAATGGCATGATGAAGGGCATGCCAGACATATTTGGCAAGTTGCATGGTGATTCCTATAACACCCATATTTCCCCTAGCTTGTAATTAATCATTAATCATAATCACCATGCTATGGCATGGGAACAATGTAAATGTATTATTGTTTGGATAACCAAACAACTGATTGTGGGGGTGAAGACTTGAAAGTATTGGCCATGATACCACTACAGGAAAGAATGTGAAAACTATAAGAGAGGGTTCATTATATCGAATGACCCCAAAATTTCTCTTGTTGAGGATAACAAACCTCCTCTGGATCCCAAGGAGAGAAATTAGTTAATGAAGAAAGCACTGGTGGTTGAACCATCAACCAACCCCATGAATGGAAGCATGGTCTAGTTCAATAATGTCAGCCCAAAGTACCAGAGGGTTCTACAGACCCAGACTGACCTAATTTTTCCTTCTAACAAAAGGAAAAAGATAGGGGGGATGTGAGTGCAAGGCACGTAATGGATGAAAAGATGAGTAGAGAACGCGGGGGGAGCTCTCCAGCTGAATGAGAAGAAGGTAGCGAGCTTGATGCTGAGGAATCATATAATAAACCTCATCAAGGCCATGACAGATAAAGAAATTCCTGAGAGTTTGCAGAGAACGAGACCTGAGCAGAAGACCACGATCTTGATGATGAGGAAACATCTCATAAACCTCACAGAAGATGTGAAAGAGAAAGGATCATTGAGAATTGGCATAAGTTCCCTAGTGATATCATGGCTTAGCACGGGGGTGTCCAAAGCACTAAGAATGACTACTTTTGAGCCTATGGTTGGGTGGAAAGGTTTACACCCACAGTCAGTTAGTTGGTTGAAACCTATAATAGATAAGTATTCTCATATCATGTGCAATTGAATTGTAACTGTAAATTAAAGTTGGATACCCTATGAATGTTTCAGGGATGTACATGATTGCTTAGTGGTTATATTGTATCCCTTTAATTATGTTTGATTGTGTGCTTAAGTAAGTAAGGAACTATCTGGCTTGTACACGTAAATGCTCGAGCCCTGTGGTGGTTCAAGTTAAAATAAATGAACTGTGAGTTCATCAACCTTGGGCACAATTTCACATGTGCATGTCAATAGTCCCAGWCATTCTRAGTCTCCTAGAGGAAGGAKTTTGTTAAGATCAAGAGAAAAAGCACAAAGCGCACRTTAGTTCCTAAGTTCTTCAGAACTAATGAAACTCAGAAAGGATAGCGAGATGCAAGCCTTGAAAGGGGAGACCTTTTCGTTCGGAATATGAGTGGACGAGATCCATTTGGGAGGACCCATATGACCAACACCCAAATACCTTGGGCTAATTCTAAGGGAGCTAAGACTTCCTGGCTTCAGAGCTTCGGAATTCCGGGACTTCGGAGTATTGTCGACCTTACTAGATTTGAATTGGCCGACGGTAACCGAGAGATTCAGTTACCAACAAGTTGATCGACAATGAATGGTTTCCCTAGTGGTTAGGTGAACCTATATTACCATCAAAACTAGGATCCAACTAACCATGGCGAACCCATCGATCAAGAATGTTGAGGGGTAACCTCAGCCTTTGGATCTACACCAAGACGACTTCGACAAAGTTCCACTTCAGGAGAATGGAGATTTTATATCATCAAACTCCCCGAATGCCAAAGTTACGAAGTGAAGGAGAATCGTAGATTGGGAAAGATCGTTCGAAGTCCCGCCTACCATCCGATCATTTAGGAGGAGCTACCCACACATGGTACTTCGGCGAAGTCCCACTTCGAGATAATGGAGTGGTAGTGAAGCCAAAACCCCTGAAGGCCGGAGTCACAAAGTAACCATGACCGTTTATCTGGGGATCCTTCAGGTTCTCTCCTAGTCATCAGATCTACTATGAATTCATCTTGGCGTTGACCGCTTCAAGAGAACAAGGACATGGTAGCGTCAAAACCCCTGAAGGTCGAAGCTGCGAAGTAATGTGGACCATGTATCTAAGGATCCATCGGGATCCCTCTTGACCGTTCGATCGTGGGGATGCATGCATCATGACAAAGACCACGTGGGAGCCCACGTGTCGAGTGGTGATGTTGCTAGGTGTGGAGAACTCGTGGCATGGGAAGGGGACAGTGGTGGCCTGAGGTAGGTGCCACGTACTCTTACCAGATTGTTTTGGGATGAAAAATGTCCCTTTAGGAGTGGCCCAATAGTGGGACCCATAAGACCCTTTGAGTTGAAGTTATGAGCCGTAGATATTTGGAGTTACGCGGACACCCTTGGACCATTAGATCTATGTGAAGGTTAGCCCGACGTTGACCACTTCGAAAGAATAGGAATTTTGTAACGTTAAATCCCCTGAAGCCTGAATTTGTGAAGTAATGAGGATCATCGATCCTCGGATCCTTTGGGATCCTTTTCAACCGTCGATATATAGGGGACGCATGGCGCCAGATCCTTTAGTTTGAAGACTGGGCCCTTCAGGGAATTTGAGGTGTGATGTGTCGATAAGCTCTGAATCCCAAAGTAATGAGAGTCGTTGATTTGAGGATGCCTTAGGACTTTTCCTCATCGTCAGATCTAGGTTGTGGTCATCCCGGTGCTGACACACTTTGGAGGCAAGGAGAAGTCTATATCATGAGACCTAGGAATGTTGAAATTACGAAGTAGCAAGGACCGTCGATCCAAGGGGTACATTGACTACCCTTGGTCGTGAGATTGAAAGGCATAAAGGACGGTCAATCCGAAGTGATGTGAAGTCGTGACATCACCTAGGGTGATGTGGACCCAAGATGGGTGTGCCACATGTCACTCGGATTTGTGTGTATCACATACCTTATAGACCCATGGAAACGTGAAACGTGTCATCCCCTGACCCTTACACATGTCAATCCCTGGTACGAGCGTATTAGCCAAAGTGATTGGTAGAGTGACCGGAACTCCAGGAGTCCAGGACTTCGGGGCTCCGGAGGATTTGGGAGTAGTATTGTAAAGGGACCAAAAGGCCCGAAGATCGTACTCATGTGGCAAGTTTATGAGACTTCAGAAGTTTGAGATTTCAAGTGGTCTCATGTGAAGATAGCAAAGAGACATACAACATCGAAGTGTTGAAGTGTCGAAGCGTTAAAGTGTTGAATCCCTCTACCGCTAATATTATAGAGGAAGATTAAGTCCAACCCAAAGCTTGGTTTTGAGCATGAAGTCAGTGATTGGGTAGTGATGGACGAGAAGGGCATGAGAGAAATCCAAGATCCAGGATTCAATATTGTTAAGGAAAACGAAAAATGATACCACACCCCTTAAAACAGAATCTAGGGGTCGTGTGTGTTACAAATTGGTACCAGAGCATAGTTACAACACTTGGCCTTCTTGGGCCCATGAAAGAGTCGAGTGATTTTCTTCTTAGATAAATTTAAAGGAGAGAGCACCCTGCCCTACCCTATCTAGCGAAGCATGATTCAAACATAAGCATGGATGGCCCATAGACCAGTCATAGGACCGGTATACCAAGGTTAAGATGATGCATGTTGAAAGGTAATTCTACCCTTGGAAGAATGTTTATTATTTGCATTAACTCCTTGAGGAGAAGGACTGCAGATTGAAATCATGATTTGGGAATTCCTACTTAATTTCAACGAAGGAATTATATTTTCCCTTTGTCAAAGTGATAACTACTCTTACAGGAGTAGGGATATGTTGATCAATATTACTGGTAAGACTTGAATGTGAATGACATAGGTGGAAGAATTTATGTTATGAAGCTGCATAATCCAGGCAAGGGACATGAACTTAGTTATTATGTTATAGTGTAACATTGTCTATCTGCTAGGAACATAGTTACCAACTTAACGAGAAATCTACAGAGTTCTTTTTTTGGGGGTGTCAAGTTTTTTACCCCTTTTTTAAATATAGTGCTATCGGTAGCACCCCCTCCCTTTTTAGGTGGTTTTTTGATATTTTAAATTTTCTGATACATAATGTTTCCACTTTATTTTTTTAAATGCTTGTTTTTTCATTTATTTTCAAATTGTTCAATTTTTTTTTTCTCAGCAGTGTTTTTTCATCTATTTTCAAACTTTTCTAATTTTTATTTTTTTTTATTCAATGGTGTTTTTAATCATATTTCCATGATTCATCCAATGTTAAAAATGTTGTACACCATTTATTTTTTTAAATTAAGATTTTTCATATAAGTATGTGTCATTAATTAAGTTATGG
>ML777807.1:763200-779230 GCA_009831015.1 Picea engelmannii | reverse complement strand
CTAGACCGGACATTGCACATGCAGTGGGAGTTTTGAGCAGGTATATGTCAAAACCATGGAAGGAGCATTGGACAGCAGTAAAGAGGGTCTTCAGGTATCTTCGTGGCACCACCAGTTATGGATTGTGCTACCAAGGAAGACCAAGATTAAACAAAGTGGTGGACATACATGGCTTTGTTGATGCAGACTGGGCTGGAGATCTGGATCGTAGAAGATCTACAAGTGGGTATGTGTTTAACCTATTTGGAGGAGCAATCAATTGGATGAGAAAAAGACAGGCTGTAGTGGCACTCTCAACTACATAAGCTGAATACATCGCAGCCACTCATGCAAGCAAGGAAGAAGTATGGTTACAAAGATTGTGTTCAGGTATTGGGTTGGTACAAAAAGCAGTGAGATTAGACTGTGATAGTTAGAGTGCAATATTCCTGGCAAAGAACCCAGCTTATCATTCGAAGACAAAGCATATTGATGTTTAGTATCACTTTGTGAGAGACATGGTTGAGGAAAAGAAGGTGTTGCTGGAAAAGGTTGACACTTTGAAGAATGTTGTAGATTCATTGACAAAGTTTTTTATCACAGAAAAGTTCTCTTGGTGTAGAGAAACAATGGGCATTGATGCCCTGGATTGTTGACTATATAATCCCCTGGACCCCTGGACCCCTGGATGCAAAGAAAACAACAAGTGGGAGAATGTTGGGTATGTGTTATATTCTTTGCATGTGTGTGTGTGTGTGGGCGCGTCAGATACGACAACTGCACCTGACGATCCCTCTCACTAGTGTTGTGTTGTGTGCACTGGACACTTTCCTAGGGGGGTCCCAGGGGGGGTAGGTATGCCCCCCCTGGTTACACGCAGCGCCCCGAAATTTGTTTTTTGGGCGGTTTTTGCTATTTTTAGCAGATTTGTAAATTAATCCCGGATTAAGGGATTAGGGTTTTGGTATCTATGGAATACCTAAAAACATTGTATATATTGTATGGTGAATGGTGAAATTTGAGATAATGAATATAAGAAATGTTTTCTCGGTTGAGGGTTTCCGGTATAAAATCTCTGTGTATTATGTGTATGAGCCATTGATTAATTTTTGTCTTGCTTAAGAATCTATATGCATTGCTTTACTTCGCAGGTTTAAAACTTATAGTGAAAACATCGATGTGTTGATCTTTGATCTAGTTATGTGAGTGGTTACTGAAGGTGTTTGTGCTCTGTTGGAATACCTATGTTGTCGAACAAAGTCCACAAGGTATGCCTGGGATGAAACCCAAATAATTTCTGAGTTTGCAGTAAATATTAAGCTTAGATGAGATAGTAAGTACTTTTGTTCAAGGGAGTAGTAAAGCTCAAGAGGGATAGAGTTTTCACCATTGTGCAGGAAGGAACTCGAGAGTTTGAGTCACCCTTGAATTTCACAAAACTCAGGAGGGAGAGTGGTATTTTAGACTAGTGGTCAAAAAACACTTAGGAAATTTCCTAAGGGTCGGACCTTTGAAGGACTCAAAGGGGAGGCATAGAATTTTCAGTGTGCAAGAGTTGAAGCTTAGGAGAATTAGCGGCATAGAACTCTTCTAGAAGAAAGAGTTAACAAAGAAGCGTGGAAGGAATGGTGAAGATCCCTTCGAGGGAAGATCTTGATTCATCGACGACCGTCCGATCAGAGGAGGAGACTTCATGATTCGGGAAAATTGTGAGGATTGGAGTGTCAACTTTGCGAAGCGCCAAGTTCGATCTAAGTCATTGGTTGCGGGGAGACGTAGATCATCGATCTGATGTAAGAAGAATTTGCGGCTAGACTTCGAAAGAAGAGAGGCAAGTTGTCTTCTGAAGATGTGGAGAGAGAAGTCTTGAAGAGCTCGGTAGTTGGGCCCCATATCATAGCCCAACATCACATTGAAAGGGTCAAGTGAGGGTAAGCTTGTGCCCGAATTCAATTCGTGCGATCCCAAGAGTTGGACTTGTGTATGTTATATTTGAAAGTGGGGTCCATTGGGGATCCAAAGAACCATTCTGGCTCAATCCTGTGAAAGATCCGTCGATTGGGAGGTCAAGCATTTCTCGCTGAGGTAGGGCGCTACTTCAAGTGGTATCAAAGCCACACGAAAGAAAATTTATGTAGGCTGAAAAGGGACATAGGACAGTAAATAATTTTAACTATGAAGAGAAGAAGCTTGGGACAATGCCTCCAAGGAGACGTGCAGAGATACCTATGCATGATACATCTGTGGAATGAGAGATGAGGGAACTTCGTGCTCATTTGGATTCCATGGAGATAGCACAAAGAAGGGCACCTAATGCTGGAGACTTCAGTGAGGCTGAAAGTGAAGAACTAGGAGATGAAGAAGTTGTTGCAGAGGAACAATTACTGAAAGTTTTTGCACGGATGGGAGCAAGAGGAAAAATGGACATCCCGATGTATGAAGGTAATATGGATGTAGAAGAGTTGCTTGATTGGTTCAGGGATCTTGATAGATATTTTGATTATGAAGATATTGAAGAAGAGTAGAAGGTCAAACATGCAGTCAAAAGATTGAAAGGGCATGCAACACTGTGGTGGGATGAAGTGCAGGTTGACAGGTGGTGCAAAGGAAAGCAAAAGATAAAGAGTTAGGATAGAATGGTGGTCAATATTAAATCCAAATTCATACCCAGGGATTATCAGATTAATTTGTTCAAAAGACTGCAAAATTTGAGGCAAAAGGGGATGACAGTTAAAGAATATACTGAAGACTTTTACAAACTGAATATTAAAGCAAGTCATAGGGAAAGTGATGATGAAAAGGTAGCCAGGTACATTAACGGCCTGAGGTATGAAATTCAAGATGGGATCAGCATGGTGACCATTAGGAACGTGGAAGATGCTTATCAAGTTGCTTTGAAGGCAGAGGATAAGTTGGCAAGGAAAAAAAGCCAAAGGGGCAGAGGTAGAAGTCTGAACAAAGGCAAGGAAATTATCCATGATGGAGTTCAAAAGCCCAAGGATGAGGTAAGGAAACCTCATAGTTACCCAGAAAGAGGAGGAAGTTCCAGAGGGAGACAATATGCTTGTGGAAGAAACACTTTTCCTTGCGGAAGAGGAAGTGATAGAGGAGGTGAAGTAAAATGTTTTTCCTCTGGAAAGGTAGGACACATGTCTTGGGAATGTCCCGAGAGGAATAGAGAAGGAGTAGTCCAAGTTCACATTTCAGAAGCTCAAAAGAGAAATGTTGAAGCAGAAGGCACAGAAAGTGGAAGGTATTTGATGATGAGAAAGGTTCTCTTGAAACTAGAGGAGGAAGTGGAGGAACCAGTCCAAAGGAACAACTTATTCAGGACTGCTTGCAAGGCCAAGGATAGGGTCTGCAAAGTAATAATTGACAACAGGAGCACTAACAATCTAGTATCCACAGAGATGGTGGAGAATTTGGAGCTGGAAACAGTTGCACATCCCAGCCCATATAGAGTTTCATGGTTGCAAAAAGGACACCAGGTAATGGTTACTAAACAGTGCCAAGTTGAATTCAAGATAGGAGGATATAGGGATGATATCTTGTGTGATGTGATTCCTATGGATGTTTGTCATCTTTTGTTGGAAAGGTCATGGCAATATGAAAAAAATGTTATTCATGATGGAAGGAAGAACACCTATACTTTGGAAAAGAATGGTAGGACACACATGTTGTTGCCAATTGAAGACAAGAAAGTGAAGGAAGAATCCATCACAAGCATACTTCTCATGAGTAGGAAGGAACTCCTAAATGAATTCAAGAAGGAACAAGAAATACAGTTTGTTGTAGTAAGGAAACTGAAAGTCATTATGACAAGTACTTCAATGGAGGATTTGCCTGAAGAGATTCAGGAACTATTGGACAATTTTGTTGATATAGTCATGGATGAGTTGCCTTGCTCATTACCACCTATAAGGAGTATAAGCCATCATATTGACCTTATACTAGGAGAAATTTTACCAAACAAAGTTGCATATAGGTTAACACCTCAAGAGAATGAAGAGGTCAAGAAGCAAGTTCAAGATTTGATGGATAAAGGTTTGGTTAGGGTAAGCTTGAGTCCATGTGTTGTACCAACAATACTTATTCCAAAAAAAGATGGAGGATGAAGAATGTGCACGGACTCGAGAGATATCAACAAAATCACCATCAGGTATAGATTCCCTTTACTAAGGATGGATGACTTAATGGATTGCTTGAGTGGAGAATTTTTTTTTTTCCAATATTGACTTAAAGAGTGGATATCACTAGATTAGAATGAGGGAAGGTGATGAGTGGAAAATAGCATTCAAGAAAAATGAAGGGTTGTATGAATGGCTCATCATGCCATTTGGGTTAACAAATGCTCTGAGTATGTTTATGAGATTGATGAATGAAGTGCTGAAAGATTTCATTGGCAAGTTTGTGATTGTGTATCTTGATGATAAATTGATCTTCAGTAAGACTAGGGAAGAGCATCTGAGACATTTGACTCTAGTGATGAGGAGGTTGCAGTGAGAGAAGCTACTGATAAATTTGAAGAAATCTTCTTTCATGCAGACAGAACTCATTTATTTGGGGTTTTTAATTTCGGCAAATGAATTGAAGATGGATCCTGAGAAGGTAAAAGCAATCAGAGAATGACCATCACCGACATCTTCGAGTTGAGAAGCTTCCATGGTTTAGCCAATTTCTATAGGAAGTTTATCAGGAATGTCAGTGGGATATGTGCACTGATTTTAGACACAGTCAAGAAGAGACATAAGTCTTTTAATTGGACAGAAGAAGCAGAGAAGAGCTTCAGATTGTTAAAGGAGAAGATAATTGGACAACCAATTCTAATTTTTTCAGACTTTGGTAAGACATTTCAAGTAAGGTGTGATGCAAGTGAAGCTGCAATTGGAGTTGTCATAAGTCAAGATAATAGACCTGTTGTTTATTTTAGTGAGAAGTTGAATAATACAAAGAAGAAATACTCCACATATGACAAAGAGTTTTATGCAGTAATACAAGATTTAAAGAAATGGAGACACTACATGATTCCTAAAGAGTTTGTTTTGTACAGTGATAACCAAACCTTGCAATTCATAACTCGACAAGAAAAATTGAATCAAAGACATGCCAATTGGATTGAATTTATGCAGAATTTTACTTTTGTAATTAAACATATCTCTGGAAATGTTAACAAGGTTGTTGATGCATTAAGCAGGAGATGCTTGATTCTAGAGGAGTTTCAGGTGAAGACCTTGGGGTTTGAACACCTTAAGGAAATGTACAGGGATGATTTAGATTTCAAGGAAATGTATGAAGAATTCATGAATCATATCTTGAGAGAAAGAAACAAGTGGGCATAATACTTGATTCAAGATGGGTTGTTGTTTAAGGGAAATCAACTATGTATCCCAAAGTGTTCCAAGAGGGACAATCTTCTAAAAGGGAATAATAATGGAGGATTGGTTGGACATTTTGGCCATGAAAAAACTTTTTCATAGTTGAATTGTTCGTATTATTGCCTAGGTATGAGAATAGAAGTAAAAAGGTTTGTTAACAGGTGCAGAATTTTCCAACATGCTAAAGGTAAAAGACAGAACATGGGATTGTATCAACCATTGCCAATACCAGAGAGACCTTGGGATACAATAAGTATGGAATTTGTATTGGGATTGTCGAGAACCCAAAGAGGTTTTGATTCTATATTTGTGGTAGTGGACAAATTTTCAAAAATGACACACTTTATCCCATGTCAGAAGACAAATGATGCAACACACATTGCAAATCTGTTTTTTAAAGAAATTGTTAGACTTCATGGATTGCCAAAGAGCATTGTATCAGACAGAGACACCAAGTTTGTTGGGAATTTTTGGAGAACACTGTGGAAGAAGTTGGGGAAAGAATTGTCCTTCAACTCAGCTTATCATCCTCAGACAGATGGATAGACTGAGGTAGTGAATAAAAGCTTGGGAAATTTACTGAGGAGTCTAGTCATTGAACACCATACTCAATGGGATCAGATTCTGCCACAAGCAGAATTTGCTTACAATGACTCACCAAATAGAAGCAATGGAAGGAGCCCATTCCAAATTCTATATGGAATGCAACCAAGAGGAGTGTCTGAGTTGAGAGACATAGAACAGAGTGAGTTCAAGAATGTTGGAGCAGAGGGTTTCACTGCAGAAATGCAGAAGCTCCATAGCCAGATCAGAGAACAGCTACAGAACTCTAGCCAAGAGTACAAGTGTAGAGTTGATCAACACATAAGAGAGCTTCAATTTGAAGTGGGAGACTTAGTTTTAGCACATCTCACAAAGGAGAGGTTCCCAAGAGGAACATACAACAAATTGAAGATGAAAAATATTAGGCCATGCAAAATCTTGAGAAAGTTTGAGGCTAATGCTTATGAATTAGAGCTTCCAGATGGTGTGGGCATATCACCCATATTCAACATAGACGACCTGTATCCTTACATGGAATATGAGGCAGGAGGACTCAAAGATCAACTAGAAATTATGTGGGAAAAACAGATGCCTATAGTAGAAAAACCGCAGATGGAGAAGATTATTGATCAAAGGGCTAGTAAGAATAAAAAAATAAAGACCTACTATGAGTATCTGGTCAAGTGGAAAGGACACCCCATGGAGGATTCCATTTGGATTAGTGGAGCCAATATCCAGAAACACAGAAGGACAGTGCAGGAGCTCATGGATAGGAGTCCATAATTTTTGTCCAGAGGAGTATGATGCAGGAGCATCCATACCAAAGGCGCTTGAGGAGAAAAAAATCAACAACCAACACAAATTTTGAAGAAATCGAAAGCTTGAATGGTGTGGAAAGTATTAAAAGTTTTGATGCGGATGGCATTAAAGTACCATTAAAATAACAAGAAGGAGAAACCTTAATGCAAGATCGAGGAGGATTGTAATTCTGTCAATGAATTTATGGGCAGTATAGATCTGTAGCTTTTTTCTCTTATTTGTCTGTGCCTATCATTTATTATATGAGGAATTATTAGTTAATAGTCTTAATTTGATAAGATATCACTTAGATGGTTGAAGGGAAAGCTCGATGAGATCCTCTTTGTAAAAGAATATGTAAACTATATGTCTGATTATTATTGTAAGAGAGAGAGAGAGAGGAAGATATAGATATGTGGTAGAGAGTATTGTAGAGGTTGTTGAAACCCCTTTTGTACAGCGCACTAAATTTAATATAACAGAGAAGGCTTTGATCCAAATTCATGGTGTTTTATGTTCACTATGCTTATCTTATGAGTGGTATGCTTTTCTATTTTCTTTCAGTCTCTGTTATGTGTTTGTTTCATGCTTATGAATGTTGAGTGAATGACTTTGTGAGAAAACAATAAGTTTCAATTGTTTCTCTTCTTGATAGAATCTACAAGGAATGTAGTGTTGGTCCGCAAGGAGTGCATTGATGGGTTTCTAAGTTAATCTCAGAAAAGATCGAGAGGGATATCGGGGTTTTACTATCATAAAGGGTGCAAAGCATGCACAAAACCTACTCAGTAGGTGCGTAGGCCGAGTCATTCATTGGACTCATTCATCTGAGGAAAGTTTGGAAATTTCTTTGTCGCAAGGAGTGCACAAAGGTGGGTAGATTTCTATGAGAGGTAGAGGACGTTTGGAGAAGTCCACAAGGTATGCCTGGGATGAAACCCAAAGAATTTCTGATTTTTCAGTAAAGATTAAGCTCAGAAGAGATAGTAATTACTTTTGTTCAAGGGTGTAGTAAAGCTCAAGAAGGATAGAGTTTTCACCATTGCGCAGGAAGGAACTCGAGAGTTTGATTCACCCTCGAATTTCACAAATATCAGGAGGGAGAGTGGTCTTTTAGAATGGTGGTCGAAAAACACTTAGGAAAGTTCCTAAGGGTCGGACCTTTGAAGGACTCAAAGGGGAGGCGTAGAATTTTTAGCGTGAAAAAGTTGAAGCTCAGAAGAATTTGTGGCGTAGAACTCTTCCAGAAGAAAGACTTAACAAATAAGTGTGGAAGGAATGGTGAAGATCCCTTCGAGGGAAGATATTGATTTGTCGATGATCGTCCGATCAGAGGAGGAGACTTCGCAATTCGGGAAAATCGCGAGGAGTGGAGTGTCAACTTCGCAAAGCGCAAAGTGAGATCTGAGTCGTTGGTTGCAGGGAGATGTGGACTGTCGATCCGACGTAAGAAGAATTTGCGGCTTGAACTTTGGAAGAAGAGAGGAAAGATATCGTATGAAGACATGAAGAGCGAAGTCCCGAAGTGCTGGGTAGTTGGGCCCCAGGTCATATCCCGGCGTCACATTGAAAGGGTCAAGTGAGGGGAAGCTTGCGCCTGCATTCAATTCATGTGATCACAAGAGTTGGACTTGTGTATGTTATATTTGAAATTGGGGTCTATTGGGGATCCAAAGAACCATTCTAATTCAGTCCTATGAAATATCCATCGACCGAGAGGTCAAGCAGTTCCCACTGAGGTGGGGCGCTGTGTCAGTTCTGCAGGTTGGGGTTGCCCTTTCCCTACTTCTGCTGTGAGTGGTTCCCATACCCAAACTGTTGCATCTTTTGTTTAAGCTTCTACTCAATTTTGACAGCATATCGATAGGCCGCATCCAAGGATGAGATGTCTAGAAACTTCATTTATGTCTGGATGTATCTATGCAAACTGTCGTGGTACTTGAGCACCAGATATCACTCAGAATATTTGATACCCATCTTGGTGCACAAGGTATGGAAGATATTTGTAAACTTTGGCAATGTTTGGTCCCTTTCATGCCACAGTGTGGTCCATCTTGTATACAGGTCATCATAACTTTCAACAGGGTAGTATTGTTCTTTAATAACATCCTTAAAGGACTCCCAGGTGAGTGCCACTCTAAATAATGAGGGTTCCTTTGTTTCATTTTTCTCACAGAAAGTCTCCCACCAATATTTGACATGGGGGATGACTTTGAGGAGAACAAATGTAATCTTTTCTCTATTGTAAAAGTTATGGGCAGAAAAATAACCTTCTAGCAAATTCAACCATTTGTCTATAGCATCTGCATCTATTTGACCTTCAAATATAGGAATATCAAAGTTGATATTTTTCTTCAAGGGGGCGGTGCCTTCGCTCGAGGAAGATACGTCACATGTTGGTAGTCATCAAAGGATTTGCACAAAACTATCCATCATCTCGTTCCTCTGTTGCGCAAGGGCTTCTTCGAGAAACAGTTTGAAAGGATCTCATGTCTCGTCGTCTTTATTTTCTCCCACCATGGAAGGTCTCTTTGGCATGCAATATCTCTTGTCCTCAAGAGAAACAAGCTCGAGACCCAACTCTTTGTACCCTGACCTTGTCGAGGACATGCACTAAGAACGACAAGGAGCATACCGCTCTGATACGACTGATCTGGATTTTATGAGAAGAATGAAATTAATAGAGATATAATGAACAATAACAAATATACAGTAAAACTTGGCTTCTATTTAATAAAGAAATATGTCGAAACTATAAAATGAAGACTGAAACCTTGCTAGAATGGTGGCGGCTTATCTCTGAGAAGAGATGTGACGGATGCGCTCATTCTCAAGAAGATGAGTACAATGAGGCTCCAAAGGAATTTTTAAATCAAACATGAATTTCAAAACCCTAGACATCCAAAAACCCAACCCTAGGAGATGAAGCACCAAAAGTCATGTGGGTCCCATTGGGGTAAGTTGGTACGTCAACTTCTCGGGGTCATAACTTTTGCATACGATCTCCATTTTAGGTGCACAATATCCCATTGGAAAGGTCTAGCCAAGGACTACACATTATTTCTTCACACTTTGACTTTGTTTATAGTGTGATTGTGGAAAGCCCAAAAAACAAATTAGGGCCTCAAAATGGCCCCGAAAGTTCAGGACTCAAAAAGTTTGGAAAATCACTACCAAAATGAAAACTGCATGTGAGCCAGTTGGAATAGGTGGGTGGCCACCGATATCCACCTAGATAAAAAAATAACTCTAAAATTCTATATGATTGAAGGTGCCTAGCTTAGGTTTGATCGGGACATGTTGATTAGGCGTATTCCAGGTGATATAAGTAGTTGATGGTCAGGCCATACTAAAAAGGTCACATTGGTGCTACATGGAGACTAGGTTTCTAAAGTGGTATGGGATTCTCAAGCGAAATGAAAAGTATATCCTCATGACAAATGGTATCAGAGCCACATTCGAATGTGGAAATTGTGGAAGTGCCTCTTTGCCACCAACACCCCTTTCATCGAAGGAGACAATGGGGCCATGTTAATGAAGACGTCAATAATTCAAGTGGGGGAGATTTTAGGGACATGACTTGATTTTCTAGTGGCAATGGCATGATGAAGGGCACGTCAAGCATATTTGGCAAGTTGCATGGTGTTTCCATATTATTTGGTAGCCTTGGTGATCGTCTCATGGTGATTTCTGGGACAACTAGGACAATGTACTAACATGTAGGCTAGGAGGGCCAAGGATGTATTTTCAAGTAGGATGGATGACCAACAAGGTGTTGTATAGTGGGCTTCGACAGAGGATGGCACAACTTGGCAATGTGATAGATTGTTTGTGTCATTCATGGCAAGCCAACAATGTTGATAAGTGCATTGAAAATATGTGAATGCTTGATGAAGTAGGGACATGATCTTCATTGACTATCACATGTTAGCTTAGATGGATGATAGCATGGTCTCACGTTGGGTAGTCGATTTTTCAAGTATGCTTGGCTTGGGGGAGGTGACAATAGATTTCCTGTGGTTGGGTGATGATGACACAACATTGCCTATGGTGAAAAAAACACTCTGACATTCCACATGGTTGAATATGTTTGACTTGGGTTCAATCAGGACATGTCATTTAGGTATATTCTAAGTGATACAAGAAGTTGAAGGTCATGTCCAACTAGCAAGGTCATGTCGGTGTTGTGCGGCGACTAGGCTTCTTGAGTGGTATGGGACACTCAAGATGAATGAAAATTTTAACCCCATGACATTATCCATGTTTAGCAAGTAGCTCCCCATTCCTTTATGACATTAGCAAAGTTATTCTTCTCCAGTATTAGATAGGATTTTCCTCATAGTAAGTTATTCTTGAATAATGACCTTTTTCTCTTCTTGAATTTGAATATGTCATGCTTCTAATTTTTTTCTATGATAGAGATTTTAGCACATTGGTTGCATCTTCAATGAGATCTAATAATGTTTGTTTTGAATCCAATTACATTAAAGCAATTTTTACTTAACTAAATTTAAGATCTAAAAATTAGTGATTAATGTTAATCCCAACCATTATCCTAAAAAAATATTGAACTTTCATCATGAATAAAAAAATATTAAACTTTCATCATGAATATTATGTAATAGTAATTTATTTAACTAAATTTAAGATCTAAAAATTAATAATCAATGTTAATCCCAAACAACATCCCAAAAAATTATTAATTTTTTATCATAAATATTATGTAATAATAATTTATTTATCAAAATTTTACTTGAATGGATATTTTTCGATACACTAATTACTTTAAAAATATGTTTTTAAAAATATAGATTATAATGCTTCATTTCCTAAATATTTTACTTTAAAAATATAGATTATAATTCTTCATTTCCTAAATATTTAACTATTAGGCATTAAGGTTCACTCTACACAAAATTTGATTCTTTGAGAATTTTTCAATATATTTTATCATATTTAATCATTGTAAAGTTGTTTTTTAAATTATGGATTATAATCCTTCATTTCCTAATATTTAATCATTGTAAAGTTGTTTTTTAAATTATGGATTATAATCTTTTATTTCCCAAATATTTAACCATTAGGCATTGGGTTCACTTTACAATATTTAAAACCATTAGGCATTTGGTTCACTTTACAAGAATTTGGTTCTTTGAAAATTTTCCAATATATTTAATCATTAAAGTTCATTTTACATAGAATTTATTTATTTGACATTTCTCTAATATAATTTAGCATAAAGAATATATTATGTCATTTATTTAATACTAGACACTCCATACTATATGGAAGGGTTGACAATGCCATTTTTAAATACTAATATAATTTAGCATAAAAAGTATATTTGACAATGTCATTTATTTAATACTAAACACTGCATGGGAATTTGGTTCTTTGGGAATTCTTTAATATAATTTAGCATAAATATATATTTGAGAATGCCCTTTTTTTTAAACTAGACACTCCACTCCATACTGACAATGCCATTTTTTAAATAACAGACACTCCATGCTATATGGGAGGGTTATTTTATTTAATAAGTTAAATATTTTTTTTTTAAGAAAAATGGTTGATAGGGGTTGTAGAATATAAAGTTTTTATTTGTATTCATATTTTTTCAAACAACTTTTATCTTTTATTTTTTTGGTTAGTCTTATTTGATATAAGTTGATTATATCGTGAAGTTTTGCATCATCTTGCACTAAGTTTAACCAATATTCCTCAAATTTCTTAAATGCACCACCTAATGAAAGCTATAGTGTTATACATCATCATATTTTAATCCAACTTCACTTTTAACCCCTTTCTCCTTCATTGTCATATTTCTATGCAACTTTACTTTTAGGTTATTACTCTAAGTTTTTAACCTTTCATTATTTTAATTATGCTCTTAGTTGAACTTACAAAGGTCGAGACCTCTCTTAATTATGAACTTTCTAAAGAAATTGTTTGTTTTGTCTCAAGATAGAGTTTGTGTGGTCTTATATACCAATTTTGTGATGAATTGTGTGAAATTGCTAGTTTAGAGTAGACATTACTATTTAATTTTGTTATTTCCAATTTTGAAGAATTTGAATTTCACAGTCAACCATCCTATTTTTATTGTCAATTATTTTTAATTTTGGAGATTTTGAAGGTCACAATCAACCATCGACATTTTTGTCAATTATTTTATAATTGTAGTGTGTTAAAATCTTAATCTCAACACAATGTAGATGTCCTTCCAATAAAGCCTCCTTGAAAATTATTGTTGCACTTTTTTTTATCTCATTTTTTATTAGAAAAGACATTCCCTTGCTAGAGAAAGATCGATTACATAAAAGTGCTTATCTTTGAATTTCTCTTTCCAAAATGTGGCTATGAGAGAATTGTTCTCTTTCATTTATGGGAAGGGAAGAGAGATGTACAATGACATATATGCATGGAAAGAAAAACAATTTAATGAAAATGATGTTGTTCGAAGCTCAATTAAAAGATAAGACATTTTCTAATATTTAATGGAGTTTCTATGGTTCAAATGTTTTTTTGATTAGTGTGAATTCCATATTACTCAACTTGTGAGAGAATTTTTAGCTAGGTAGTGATGATTAGGGGGATTTATTCCATCAAAATCAGCTAAGGCTCGCACCAAGCCTCGATCCACTTTGAGATGACTCCTTGTGAAGCTAGCTTGATTCTCAAGGAGCAAACCAACACTAATTCCTACCAAAAGCATGGCAACCCATGAAAGACAATCATGTGCAGAAGATTGAACCTAGGTGGAGTAGTGATTGGTAGTCCACCTTCACCACCCAAGATAACCCCCGTTGACCTCAACAAACCTTAGAAACTAAAGACATTAAAAATATGTTTGGAATATCACTAAGAGATTGAGAGCGTCTTGGTTTATTGGTGAATTCAATATAGTATTAAGTCATTTGTCAAAATTGTATCTTAATAATTTATTCCACTTAAATGATGTCTTTCAAAAATGGTAGCTAATCTCTTGACAAATTTAAGCAAATAGTTACCATTATGACTTGTCATATAAATTGAAGAAAACTTGTACTAGAAATAATTGTTGAAGTATGGGAAAATATGAAGATCTAAATTATTGTCTAATTATATTAAGTTATTTGTCAAAATTGTATGGATGTGATTTATTTCACTTGAATGATATATTTCAAAAATGAATTGAGGATGAAAATAAACTTAAATTTTTAATAACTTTAAGATAATAATTAACTCAATATATAAATTGAAGAAAATTTATATTATAAGTAACAATTACATATGTTATTTAAAGCACCTCAAAAATGGAGAAACATGAAGATCTAAATTATTGTGAAATTGACACCATAGCACAAATAGAGCCAAATTTTCATTAACAAAATGATATTAAAATACCCAAATTATACAATATTTTCTCACTTAGAAAAGAAAAATATAGTCAAATTTCATACATAAATTGGAAAAAATATATATATTATAAATAATTATTAAAACTTGTAATACCCTCATAAATAGAAAAATAAAATACCCAAAATACCATATCACAAATAGAATTAAATCTTCATTAACAATAAAAAAATATATTTAAGTATTATCAATTAATATAATATTTTCATTATTTAGCAAAAAAGAATTAATAATATTTTTAAAACTAAATATATATATTTAATAATTTGGTGAATTATTTTAACAATTATAAATTACAAATGAAAAATCATAAATCAAATCCTTTACCAAACTACTTTTTATAAATATCCCATCAAAATAATAAATTATCAAAACTGCAAACTAAATACCATCCTAAAATAATAAAATATTATAATACCATCCTCAAATAATAAAGCTAAAGATAAAGTAACTATACTTTGACAATTATGAATTATAATAATACAATTTGACGTAATAACTTGACATCTATGAACTAATGGAAAGTCCTTTAAAGTAATAACTTGTCATTCATGAACTAAAAGGTCATTTACCACAGTATAGTTTGTCTTGTAATGGACAATAAACAAATAACAACCATACAGACCGTCTCCAACATATACCAACCCACTCATAATATGATACTACATGTCAAAAAGGTGGTTTCTTTTTTTTTCAACCATGTGATCAACTTTTTAAGAAAGCATACATATCCATAGTCTTTTGTAGAAAAACAGCACTTTTCTATAACAAAAGCATAGAACCAGCACTTCTGGTATACAGTGTCTGTAATACCAAAATTTGTAATCAAAATGAGTAAAATAATATTTAATTTGTTAAATATTAACCATTTTCCAAATGAACACTCACAGTTCATTAAAATTCAAACATGGTGAACATTAAGCATTGTGTTATACAGTATTGAAGTCTGCATGAGGATGAATATGCACCTTCGGATTTGAATTGTTAATTAAATATTTTGTTATACAATATTAAATTCTGTATCAGATTTAAATTACTAATTAAACATTTTGTTATACAGTATTAAATTATGTATGACTATAAATATACTTAGATTTAAATTATTTCAAATCTACCTTCAAACAATGCATACCCATCTTCATACAACATTCAATGCTACCTGATATTGATATATTAGTTACCATTCCATCCTCATGCAGCATTGCTACCTGATATTAGTTACCATTCAAACATACATGTACATCAGATTTATAAGATATGATTATTATCAAAATTTTATTACCATAAAATATAAAATAAGTTTTTCAAAAAACAACTGCAAGCACTTTTTCCCACAACTGTGTCGTCCAGGCCAGCCTTTGCACATGCTACCAGTTTATATTTTTCCAATCTCTGTGAATTCGAAGTTTCCACGAACAACGAACTAGAACAAAAAGGCAGAAGAACTTCATATTTAGCAAAAAGGAGGTGAGCAAGGCTTGTATGTCCAGAACTGACAACTGAACACCCCTCGCCATGAAGCTCCTTTTATTGTAACGTTTGAAGACAGTGGAGGAACTCCTCCTCTTGTTCCTACCATTGTATAATAGCTGAATGGTCCCACAAGTGACCTGCATTTGCACAAAGTTCCATAAAATACCATGAGAATCTTAGCTGAAAAATAATTCTGCTAACCAAAACAAATAAAAGGATCAAAATCTCATGTTAAACGAAATCAGCTGCAACAGTAGAAAAATTATTTGAATTGTGTGCAGATATTGATTCATCGGTGAGTTCAACTGAGTATTAAGCATTCTATATTTGAATTGGCATGAGTTTCAGAGGGATAAGTCTCAGTCAAAGCACTTAAAAAAAACGCTGGAATCAAGTATAACAACAGAAAAGCATACACATTTCCACTGCTGCTGGTGATTTTGAAGAGGGACCATGGAATAGAA
>ML777807.1:751973-762198 GCA_009831015.1 Picea engelmannii | reverse complement strand
TAAACTTGTTTCAGGATTTGTAAACCACTTCTGTGCCAATATGGACTTTCCTTATCATACCTCAAGATCTTAGACACATAAAAGGCAGGCAAGCAATTTTTACAAAGATAAAATTCATTTTATCTAAATATCAGTCAGGACCTACTGCTTTTGATCACAACCAGGCCAGCCTGAATATAATTTCCATAGCTGCAGAATCTACGCATGGTTCTTAGAGAAATACCTGCCACAATGCTGGTGGGTGATCCTGACTCTGAAGTATCAGCATCATTGTTACTGAGATTCCACGTCCCAACCAACTCCGGCTGTGCCGGAGAATACTCTAAAGAGTATCTGCCAAGAGAAATTTTGGAATCCGAGATGTTAACTAGCATTGCAGTGGCCGAGACCGGTACCCATGTTCTGTTACTGCACTTGTACACATATTTCCCTTCGTATGTCCTGCTCTTTATCTTCAGGCTGGGAATTCAATTCAATGAAGAAACAACCAACATACCCATCAATCATAACAGAAACTACAAACATGAAAATCAATAACTAGATCAAAACTTCAAAAACCAAAATCAGAATCACCATGAACAGCATTAAACTCTCGTCCAGAATGCTTAGTATGCACTTTGAAAGCACTAAGAACATAATGGATTAATTACCAACCTATTGCCCCGGGGTGGCTCCAAGGATAGTGTCATTCCATGGCAGGTGTTGATGTTTAGCAGGACAAGGCAGAACAGAGCTACGCATTGCGTTTTCAGCAGAGTGCCCATTGTTCCAATTCAGTCAAAACTTCTAGTGAAACAATCCAAGGGCGCCTGTGCTCCTTCTATGGCAATGAGGATATATATAGGGAGGAAGAAAGACAGAAATGTAGGAACGAAGCAAAATACTAATTAGATTAATTTTTTGTTGGATTTGGTCGTCATGGTTGATGTCACGGGGTTAGACTTGTCTTACAGTTGAGAATTTAAAAGGGAATGGCGGCATCGATCATGAATTCCTGGTTATGGATTACTCCGCCCTTAAGGACTCCCTGATTGCTTTAATTACTGCGCCGGGTCCATCGATATATTTATTATTATCCTCACATCCCTCTTTCGCTCCGTGGTTAAGGGTTCCATGATTTCTTCAATTACTGGGCCGGGATCATCATTATCTTTATTGAGAAGGTTAAGGGTTCCATCATCCATGATTTCTTCAAGTATTGGCCGGGATCATCAATATCTTTATTGTTATTCTCACAGCGTTCCTGTGCAACAACGTGGCTGAGGCGAAAAAACGGCCGCACTCAAGGCCACCAGAAAAGTCGGCAGCAATCCAGAGCGGTTGTCCTGTTTATCACTGCCACGTTGGTAACATTCACTGTCATCATCTTATATCAACCCAATCCAGAGCGGTTGTCCTGTTTGTCACTGCCACGTTGGTAACATTCACTGTCATCATCTTATATCAACCCATGCTTGCCCAGTTCCCGAGGTGCTAAGCCCACATACTTCTATGAATCCAGATGTATGGTTTGAAATTGTGTTGATGCATTCTCTACTGTGGGGTATGAGTGGGATGTGAGAACTCATCTCTGCTCTGGGATGAGTGGATTGGATACTTGGCGTAGTTGGAGTGAGGTGTTGGTTTAGTTAGCTAGTGTATAGTATTTAAGACTTTGTTTTAATTTTTAAAATTTAAGTTTATAGAAATAGAAATAATTATGGGTTTATGTTTTGTATATTGGATTTTATATCATTAGTTGTAAATGTAAAATTTAACTAACAAAATATTGAATACTGCTTATTCTTCATTATATTAAAATATAATAAAAATTTATGAAAATAATACTGTTTGAGTGTTTTGGAAATAAACTGTATTAAATTTTGTTACTTAACAATCAGCATTTATGTTTTGTATATTGGATTTTATATTATTGAATATATATGTAATATTCAATCTCTTAAATACTTTATAATTAAATGTTTATTGTTTATTGTTTATTATAATAAAATATAATAAAAATTATTAAAATAACCTTGTTTGAGTGTTTTGGAAATAAACTCTATTAAATTTTTGATCAGAGATTATTTGTGAACACTCAACATTTATGTTTTGTATGTTGGGTTTATGTTTTTGGTATGTTGGATTTTATATTATTAGATGTAGATGCAAAATTCAACCTATTAAATATTTTATAATTAAATGTTTATTGTTCATTATATTAAAATATAATAAAAGTTATTAAAATAATGTTGATTGAGTGTTTTGGAAATAAACTGTATTAAATTTTGATCAAATTCAGAGATAATGCATTTATGTTTTGTATGTTGGATTTTATATCATTGGATGTAGATGTAAAATTCAACCTACATAATATTAAATATTTATTATTCATTGTATTAAAATATAATAAAAAAATATTAAAATAATGTTGTTTGAGTGTTTTGGAGATAAATTGTATTAAATTTTGAAACTTCAAAAAATTATTAAAATAATAAAAATTCCATATATATATATATATATATATATATATATATATATATATATATATATATAATTACATTGGAAGTGTTCTTCAGGGATATTTACTACCGTATAATTACATTGGAAGTGTTCTTCAGGGAACAGGGAAGTGACTAGTAGTGAGAAAAGCAATATAAATCAAGGAAACATACTAAAAGTTACATTAAAATAATAATATACATGGTTTAATATCAATTTTAAAATAATTTACAAATTAATTGAGTTTAAGTTATATTAAAATAATAACATACATGGTTTAATATTGATTTTAAAATAATTTACAAATTAATTGAGTTCATAATTGCTTAGAAAGTGACTTTTTATTGCATACAATGTCCACATGTTTATTATACAAAACATTATGCCCAATACACATCATTAAATATTTTGACATAAATATACTTCAAATACTTAAATATATAGAACTATCCTAATTTCAATCCAATAGTAGGGAAGTTACTAGTAGTAGGAAAAACAATATCCTCAATAAAACATATTAAAAGTTATATTAAAATAATAGTATAGATAGCTTAATATCAATTTTAAAATAGT
Organism: Picea engelmannii; assembly: GCA_009831015.1. Lineage (NCBI taxonomy): Eukaryota > Viridiplantae > Streptophyta > Pinopsida > Pinales > Pinaceae > Picea > Picea engelmannii. Next base: position 759,144 of record ML777807.1, on the reverse strand, counting down.
TTATAAATTAATTGGGTTTAAGTTATATTAAAATAATAGCATACATGGTTTAATATTGATTTTAAAATAGTTTACAAATTAATTGAGTTTATAATTGCTTAGAAAGTGACTTTTTATTACGTCAAACTATAATGTTCACATGTTTATTATACAAAACATTATGCCCAATACACATCATTAAATGTTTTGACATAAATATACTTCAAATACTTAAATATATAGAACTATCCTAAGTTCAATCCAATAAGATTTAATTTTGATGTACATATTGCCTATCATAAATGAAAAATGAGTTGATCGATGGAGAATGCTTGCAACAAATGACATTCCAATATGCATAACATCAAGTGCATATATGGAGTAGTGTAATCTTGGAGCAAACTTTCCTCTCTAGAACATCAAGTGCATATAGGGAGTTGTCTAATCTTAGAGCAAACTTTCTTCTTCGACAAGTTATTTAACAAAATACGACAATGGAAAATCGTGATTTTGATAATGAAATTAAGCAATTTCTCAAACTCTAAAACTGCATATGGATTTGTAGACCCTCATTCTCATTGGAACAACTCCACACTCCAATTTCAACATTTATAACTTGTAATTCTAATAAGTTGTTCAAAACCATGTAGAAATTATACAGTAACTTGTCAAAAATGTAGGATTGTTTGTGACAAGATTTGTTTACTCCTGCATATAGAGCCAAGCATTGATTTCCACCTACACATTTAATCAAACATTTATGGTAAGCCTCACCTTCCAACAACCCAATGTTAAATGTGCAATCTATAATGCAAAGAATGACCATAACTCATTAAATTCATCTAATCAATTCCACATGACTATTAAAGATTTTAGAAGCACGAGGATTAGACAAGAGCAACTCCTAACCATTGGATCAATAATCAAATCAATCCTTCACACAAATTCTATAATTCAAGTATATGCAATCCATGCCAATGATTATTCACCAATCAAATTTTACAGGAGAGTATTATAAATCTAATTTATCATTCATGGAAGCACCATTTCTATAAATCGCACTTCAACACTACCAGCTAATCATTCTCAACACTCCCTCACAAAGTATCTCCAGTGCAAGGATTGAAATTGTGTTTCTATTTCCATGTTGTTCTACATTGTTTGTATGTGATCATTGGTTTTGTAGTAATGGCAATAGGAAACTATGTTGCTCATATAAGGAGGGAAAGAGCCCATGAGTGACAAGGGGTGCCCAACTACAATATTATGCCTCAAATAAGAAGCTAAAATAGGTTGGCATTGAAGAGCATATAATTGAAATGTTGAAGAGCATAATGATGTAGAGGCTGAAGGAGTTGTTCCTCCATCAATCACAATTCAAGGTGCAAATTCAAGCAAGAATATCAATGTTATTAGAATCCGGAAAAATAGGATTTGATGGAGGCAATTGACAACATTGAATTCAATGGATACTTGATAATAGAAACTACAAGAAAATGTGGAATTGCACCAATGTTATTGAGTTATTGGATAAATAGTCTCACGTATACCAACAAGAGGAGGAAGAAATGGTTGTTTGTTGTAAAGAGATGGTTGAAATCAGCCATGTGCTTAAGTTGATACAACTAAAGGCCAACGTTGCTCAAAACTATTAGTTAAGGGTGAATCCATTCAAGGATGGATTTCCTGGGAAATCATAGTGGGAAAGATTCAAGGAAAGCCATCCATAGCTTGTATTACGAACAACGGAGAGTCAATATAAAGATAGATATTTGAATTTACACCCTACATTTATGGCCAAGTTCTATGACAATCTAACCAAGGCATACAAGGAACATTCATATAGTCCACAAAATATGTGGAATTGTGATGAGACTAGTTTACATGTTGGAAGGAATTGTTGCATAGAGATAATAACCAAGAGAAGATATAAGAAAGTGCCAAAAGTGACCCCTAAGAGAAGAGAGTGGATAACTATATTGTGTTGTGCAAATGCAATTGGTCTATCAATCCCTAGGTTCTATTTTTTCAAGGGGAAGAAAAAACTAAATAACCATATCTAAAATTGTGAGCTAAGAGTGTGCATCATTGCACATCCCAATGCATAGATGACTAAACAATTGTTTATGAGTTAGATTTGTCATTTTGTTGCTTTTGTACCTGGCGGTGTCTCATATGCAAATATACACTTGTTGATTTTTTATGGCCATGGTAGCCACATAGCTTTAAAAATTGTGGAGGAAGCAAACAAGATAACTATAGATGTAAATGTGTTTGGGCCTTTTAAGAATTACTTCAAGATAGAGAGAGCATCATTTATGATTAAGAACCTAGGCAAAGAGGTAAAAGGGTTTGAATTAGCAAAACTTGCTAATAGAGTTTTTCAAAGGGCTCTTATACCCTTCAATATCAATGTTGGATTTAGGTGAATTTGAATTTGGCCACTAAATTATGATGCTCTTACCAATGATATGACTTGCAACCAAGATTTTGAAATACATGGCAAGTAAGATTCAAAACGGTTTTGGAGAACATGTTGAGCCTCTTTCAAGGATACTGCAATCAATTAGATGACAACAATGAACATGCCAGTGCTACTTAAGAAGATGATGGTGCAATTCAAGAGAATATTGAAGTTGTTGCATCATGTGAACCACATATAGATTTTGTGAATTCTAATCAAAATGACACTATTGAATTCAATATGATCAAAGTTTGTAAAGTAATGGGAAGCATCAATGAAAATTTGGCACTGCCTGGTTAAGTAACCCACCTTGAGTGGTTAGCGAAAGCCATGATGAATATGAATTCAAGTATTGTTACCAGTGCTAATGAAGAAAGGCTTAGCATGCCTTCATTAGAAAATATGAACAATAATGAAGATGCCCATTATTTTGTGTATGTTGGAGGTGTGGAAGAACAAAATGGAGTTGGAAGTGATGAAGAACCAAACAAAGAAGTCAATGAAGAAGAATCATAGCTTCTAGTTGATCCCGATAATCATCCAAGTACCCCCGCATTACTCTCACAATTTCTAAGGTTGTCAGTGGAGGGAGCAATAGAGAAATCAAGAATAGAATCCACAGAGTTTTCTCGATTAAGTAAGAGTTCCCAATTACTAACTTCATAGAGTTACATCATACTCTTGGCTAATGCAGAATAAAAACTAGGAGATGTTGTAATTGAAACAAAAGAAGGATCTTGTACTGAATGAGAATAAGGCTACAAAGATTGTTGTAAATGAACAAAGAAATCAAGAAAGGCTTCAAAGAGAAAGGAAACAATGAGAAAAAGAGCAGCAAGTACAACTAGCAGGGCATGAAAATAAACAATAAAAGGAGCTAAAAAAACTACTAAAGGAACAAGAGAGGAGGGAGGAGCTTAACAAGACTACAAATGAACTTGAAAAGAGGTGAAGGTTGACCAATTCAATGGATAAAATGGTAGAGAATAGTCAATTCTCTCAATATTTGATAAACATCTAGATCCCTAACTATCATTTGGAGGCAACACCTCCACCCTCCCTTCCTACCAACTCAAGGGCCATTCTAGTATGTTCTTTTGCAACACCTTCCCCCTCCCTTCCTACTAACTCAAGGGCCATTCCAGTATGTTATTTTGCAACACCTCCTATTCTTTTGGGGGTATTGAGAACAAGTTAGAGCTATAGTTTTCTTGCAACCACCTTAGATGCAAGTAGAAAAATGGCATCCAGTCTTGGATCAATAAAATGTAAGAAAATCAACCTACTTAGATCAAGAAAATGTAGGGAACACAACATGATTTGACAATGAATATACTCATCCTCCTTATTTATTAAGTTTTCAAGTTCAACCTAGCCACATGCAATGGATTTTGTTATAGGGATTTTTTTCTATGTGTTTGGTTTTCCTATTTTTTAGATAGGCCTTGATAGTAAAAATTCAGGCCCGATATATAAGGCCATTTTACTAATCTATTCCCATATCCTACTTTCCTCTTCAATTCAATATGTTTTATTTAGATGTCTTCAATCTAAAAGGCAATGTGGGTTTATATATCTCAAACATGCAATTCACATTTCAATTCAATGCACACATCCAATTCACATTTCTATCTAATGCACACTAACAATGTCAATCTCTATGCACATTCTTAAGAAGTCTTAGCAAAACTAAAAAAAATATATACCATGAACATCACCAATCAAAAGTTGATGACAAAGAAATTCCTACAATGAATGCAAACGAAAGAAGCAAGTAGATTCAGGGCACTTTGAATAATTCTTCTCAAATATAAAACAGGGAGTTAAACATATAAAACTTGCCATTTGTGAGGCTATAAGCAACAATGTTTTCTTACTAGAAACCAAAAAAATAAGTTGTGTCCATTCTAAACTATCTTAGCCAAAACATATGATGTACCCAATATCCAAAACAAGGTTCATGATGATGCTAAACAAGCATGCGATCCTTGACAAGTAAATCAGCTCAAAGAGTTGCATTGTTAAGCATACACCAAATGGTTAGCTACATTAACCAACAATTATAGAGTTGCATCATTACTCATACACCAGATGGTAGCTACATTAGCCAACAATTATAGAGATGTATCATTACTCATGATGTCAATTATTTGTCCCTCACTCATTCCCAAACTAAACTATTCTAGAACAACTCCATTAAATATACCCAAATAACAACTCATTATACATATCCAAAAAGCACTTTGCTACTATCCCAAAAACACCCATTTAATTATCACAAGGGAGAAATGGGTATGTTCAATAGATCAACACTATGGTTTTGATTCTTTGTCCCTCACGCATTCCCATGATTAACTATTATAGCACAAATCCTTTACAATATAAGAACTAAATGAATCCATTCATTATACATCCTCAAACAACAAATCTACTACTATCCCCAAACCACCCTTTTACTTCAGATAAGGGAGAAATGGGTACGCTTAAAAGATCAATGTTATGGCTCTTATTTGTAGTCGTGGTGTTCATCAATTCAAAAACTTTAAGCCCTTGAGAAAATCATTAACTAGGTAAATGAACAACTATGCAATTATACCACATGCTTTGAACCCATATTGGTTGAGCTATGTAGATTGATGGAAAACGTTGGGTCTAGCAACTCTTGCCCAAGTCGACATAAATTTGGAGTTGTTCTTTACAAGATGTATGTTGAATTATAGAATATAAAAGATGTAATTTTGTTTCTTTATTGAAATAAAATTATGATTTTTTTATTTTATTTGTGTAAGGTCTCTTCCAATAGAGCCTTATAAATCATAAATTTAAATATATACATGCTAACCTAACCTTAAACCATTCATTATTCATCATAATAATCCACTACATATTCAACATATTAATATTTATGAGCATATTATAATAAATTTCATAACACAGCAGAATAATGAAAATACATACCTCTAACTGATGCTACTGTTGTCCCCAACTCTGCTTGATGCACTGCCCAAAACCATCTAACCTCCCAGCCAACTAGGAACAGAGCCTCTCTGGATCCCTAGCTCCAGGATTCCTGGCCCCTGAGCCCAAAACTCCCAGCAACAGGTGCCCCCCCTGTCTCAGTCCTCCCACAAGGTTCTCCAACCAAAACCAGCAATACAGTCTTCCAATCTCCCCCAAAATAAAAATGCCCAATACAATCTCCAATATGAAAAATAATGCTCCCTCCAAAAGTCCCCATCTCCTGAGTGTTTTTCCCCTCATATCCTCCTTTCCCCCCTCTCTCATTCACCGCCTTCTCCCTTTCATTAAGACTCACTCACCTTATCCCTCCATTCAATGCCAACCACCTTATCCCCTTCTCCTTAATGGTTCCATCATTCGATACAAAATATTAATTAATAATTTATTAATATCTCCAACATTAAAATTTAATAATTTATTAAACCAATATCCCTTAAACCAATATTTAATTATGACAATTTAATTAATTAAACTAATATACATTGAACAAATATTTAATCGAGACAATTAATTAATTAATTAAATTAATATACTTTAAAAAAATATTTAACTATGACAATTAATTATTTAACTAGGATTGTTACATACACCCATCCTTCAGGAAACTTCGTCCCAAAGTTTAAGTATTTTATGATACAAGGGAAAAGACACATGGTTCACACATTCATATCAAATAACCAACATTATTAGTAAGTAAGCCAAGAAAACTCATACATACTAGTGTACATGTACAAGAAATGCATGTGTAGCTAGTACATACAANTCTCGTGCATGTACTAATAACAATAACTATCACCCTTATAGTAATTTATGTATGCATCTAATCCAATCAACAAGACTATTCATTTTATAAAAGATAATAAATCAATGAAATGTTTGTGAATTCCCTTAATTACAATAATCTAGCTCAACAATTTTATTTAGACAATTGTGGTTTGGTTACGTAATTATGAATATTCATATATACAAATTTTATTTTCAGAAGGAAAACAATAAATTCCACCATAAGGAAAATCTCCATACACTCTCAACTATTTCTACTCATTCTTCCTCCCTAACTTACTTCCATCTTCCATTCCTATCCTTCATCTGTCGAACTATCTTGGAGCGTCAACTATATTGACCTAACTCCAAATAGAACCCATAAGCGAAAGTGTCACTATCTTGACCAAGCTTCCCTAGCAGGCAACTAACAGTCATCATCACACGTCTAGGGGAGTGTGAGCTAACACCGTCCTCCCATGACTCCAGGTTTCGAAGGATACACGGTGGGAAATGCCTCCACCCCTCCTAATAGTATTAGGGTCCACACCCTACAATGGAATATACAGTGGCACCGTGTTTCTAGGAGTTTTGTCATCATTTATTCAGTTTTGGGCAGTCTCACCACCTGAAATCCTGCACTGGTCCACATATCATAGCAATGCATCCAAACCAATATAATTTCACATACAAATATTCATACCATATTGTTTCTCGGTCAGTGGTCATGACATCCACTTCCATTATCATTATCCCTTGGCTATTTCATAGCCCAATAACCTTAAGATTATTCTGTAACACGAACTCATACATATCTATGCATTATCATCATGTAATTGCATACAACCATAATTTCAATTCAGTATCCGCGTACCAACAACTTTAACATCAAAGTTTTCAAGTTAGAAATAGATCTCATAATATCCCATAATTCAATTAACGTCA
>ML777807.1:732463-751923 GCA_009831015.1 Picea engelmannii | reverse complement strand
TGGACCTTAACTTGGTCTACCAGACGGTTCCTAAGCTGTCGGACTCTACGGTCCAATATGCATAGTGGTTCTACCGTGAGGGTTCCTGCGTCTGATACCTGCAATTCCTTTCAATTTAGTTTATGTGACTCATCAGCAACATAATGACATAGAACAAATACATGAAAAACATTATGAGTTTTATGCAAGTGGGGTTGGCAGTACGAGATGATATGCAACAGGTCCAATTTTCTCTTGGATTTTGAACGGTCCTATAAATCGAGGTGACAACTTTGTCCCCTTCCTGAACCGAATGGTACTCTTATTAGGCCTAATACGAATGAAAACCTGATCTCCCACTTTATAACTTCGTTAATTCATATGTGCATCCGCATAACTTTTCTATCTATCATGTGCTTCCTTTAGTCTCTGCCTAATCTGAATCACCTGTTCATCCATTTCTTGAATCAACTCTGGCCCAACTGTTACTCAGTCTTCTAACCTCTCCCAACTCAATGACATTCTGCATGGCCTTCCATACAGAGCTTCGTAGGGTGGCATTCTGATGGAGCTATGAAAACTATTATTATAGGCAAACTCTACCAAAGGTAGGTACTTCTCCCAATGGGTTTGATTATCCATGACATACATCCTAAGCATGTCTTCCATATCCTTATTTACTCTCTCAGTTTGCCCATTTGTTTCAGGATTATAAGTTGTACTTAAGTTCAATTGAGTCCCCAATGCTGACTGCAAACTTGTCCAAAACCTAAAAGTGAATCTGGAGTCCCTATCTGAAATGATCTTCTTAGGTATCCCATGCAAACGAATGAACTCACTTAAAAACACACGTGCCACATCAGTGAAATCATAAGTGTCTCTAACCGGAATAAAATGAGCACTCTTGGTTAACTTATCAACTATCACAAGAATGGCATTGTGTCTATGAGATGTGAGCGTCAACCCCACAACAAAATCCATGGAAATGACTTCCCACTTGGACATAGGAACATCATGTGGTTGTAGGAGACCTGTCGGGTGATGGTGGTCAGCTTTCACTTGTTGACACTCTAGGCACTTGGCAATGAAATGGACTACATTGCACTTCATGCCTACCCAGAAGAAAATCTCCCTCATGTCTGCGTACATTTTCTTCACACTTAGATGCGCACAATAAAGTGCTCTATGGGGTTCCTTTAGTATGATGCTTTGAATATCCCCACTTTCGGGGATGTACATCCTTCCTCGATATCTCAATAGTCTGTCTACTTCCAGACTATATCCTTCATACTTTGAATCTAATTTCCTCCCATTCTGGAGGTTTGAGGTAACCTTTAAATACCAATTGTCTCCAAGGAGTTGCGTCAACACAGGTTTCCTCAGATTGACTTTTAAGGGTACCAAGGAGAAGACACGTGGTATCCTACTCAAGGCATCTGTGACCACATTTTCTTTTCCCTTGATGTATGAAATACCAAAATCATACTCACTCATGAACTCACTCCATCGCCTTTTCCTGGCATTCAGATCCCTTTGAGTGAAGAGATGTTTTAAACTTTGATGGTCTGTTTTGAGCTCAAAGTTTCGCCCCACTAGATAGTGCCTCCAAAGGTTCAGAGCTAGCATTACAGCTGCCAACTCTAAATCATGAGTAGCGTAAAGCTCCTCGTGTATCTTCAACTTCCTTGATGCATAAGCTATCACTCCTCCATCCTACATTAGCACGGACCCCAACCCTTGCTTCGAGGCATTCGTGCAGACTGTAAAGTCCTTTTCCATATCCAACACTCATAGAATTGGCACACTAGTTAGTAACCTCTTAAGCTTGAGGAATGCACTATCACATTCTTCTGTCCATTCATACCTAACCCCCTTGCGCTGCAAAGTGGTGATGGGTTTCGCTATTTTAGAGAACCCTTCCACAAACCTCCAATAATAACCTGCTAGCCCCATGAAGCTTCTTACCTCATGAGCATTTTTCTTCATTGGCCACTCCATAATGGCCTTTATCTTTTCTAGGTCCACAAAGATTCCTTCCCCAGAAATGATATGACCTAAATAGTGAATTTATTTCTGGAAGAAGGAACACTTCGAGAACTTCCCATATAATTTGTTCTCTCTAAGGCAGGACAAAACCACTCGCAAGTGTTCCTCATGTTCTCTTTTGTTCTTGGAATAGATGAGGATATCATCTAAAAAGACTTGTGCAAAGCGGTCTAAGTACTTCCGGAATACACCATTCATGAGGCTCATGAATACTGTTGGCACATTGGTCAATCCAAAAGGTACTAAAACAAACTCGTAATGCCCAAACCAAGTTTGAAAGGCAGTTTTAGGAATATCGCCTTCCTTAATCTTTAACTGGTGATACCCTGATCGCAAATCAATCTTTGAGAATACTACTACTCCTTTCATCTGATCAAAGAGATCATCTATTTGTGGCATTGGGTACCTATTTTTAACTGTAGCATGGTTCAATTCCCTGTAATCTATACACAATCGTAAGGAACCATCCTTCTTCTTTACAAAAATTACTAGTGCACCCCAAGGTGAGACACTGGGTCTTATTAGTCCTAAGTCAAGTAGCTCTTTCAACTGCATCTGAAACTCACAAAGTTCTAGCGCTGTCATCCTATACGGAGTCTTGGAAATTGGTTCTACACCAGGATTTAGCTCAATAGTAAAATCAAGCCCCCTCTCAGGAGGTAACCTTGGTAACTCATTTAGAAAAACATCCTTAAATTCTGACAATACTAGGTATTGATCCAAGGAGGGTCCTTTCCTTTCACTCACTGCTTCCACTACATAAAGTCAACACCCTTGCCTCATGCACCATTTAACCTTCATAGTTGAGATAAATCGTAGAGACACTTTTCTCCGTACATCGTGGATCTCTACTGGCCTTCCTTCATCGTCAACACAAAGCACCCTTTTTGCGAAACATTCTACCATAGCTCGATGAGCTTCTAACCAATCCATTCCAACAATTATGTCATACGTCCCAAGAGAAGTGACGTATACCTTCAACCTGGTAGTACACACTCCTAGGTTTACTAGGCAATTATCAATGCTAGGTCCTACCGCTTGTTTTTCCCCCGAAGCCATCTCAACTTGTTTAAAGTTGTCATGCTCATAGGCTGCCAACCCACTCTTTTCTAATGCAAATGGTGAAATTAAACTATCTGTAGCAAGAGAATCAAATAAATTTTTAACATTGATATGATTTAGCATACCTGACAATTCCACCACCGTGGATTGATGTTCTGCTTGATGATTATTAACCGCTGCATAAATCTGGTGGCTTCCACTTACTCTTCCCATCGGGGCCTTTCGTTCTCTATGCACAAATCCTTCTTGCAACTATGGGCAGTCATGCTGATAATGGGGTCCTCCACACCCCCAACATGTAACACGAGATGGAACTTGCGCACTGCTCTGTGATGGTCTCTGAAATGAGTTTCTTCCCCTGGAACCCCTGCCCCTACTAGCTTCTCCCTGAGATGGTCATGGACCTGCCTGCGTTGTTGGTGATGAACGGGATGTTGCACTCGCTGCCATTGAAATACCTGTGGCGACTGTCCTTGGTGTGACTCTATTACCATATGGAGGTGCCCTGGAGCTCTCTCCCCTAGAGAATGTCCTAGGGGCCTTCCCCATGAATCCAGGATGATGCGGAAAGGTTGACCTCATACCTCCATTTAAGTTCATATGTTCCTCAGCATAACGTGCATTTTCTACTGCTTTCACTACCGAAGACGGTTTCCACATCCGCACCATAGCCCTTATCTTAGGGTTTAACCCATAGACAAAGCATTCTTCCTATCGTTGATCATTATCCATGTATGAAACATATTTGATCAATTCCATAAATCTGATCTCGTACTCTTTCACGGTCCTGTTCCCCTGTACTAGAGCATGAAATGCTCCCACCTATTGTTCCTCGTAGTAAGTTGGTAGATATTTCCTTCGGAACCTCTCCTTAAAAGGTTCCCAAGAGACAATGTCTGGGGTAAGGCTCAATTGCCTCTCCAGGTTGCCCCACCATTTCAGAGCATTGTCTCTCAACTAAAAAATCGCTATCTTCACCTTTGAAGTGGCCACATAGTCCCTTAAGGTGAAACACCTTGTCATGCCTTCCAACCATGCCTCTGCACATTCACTGGCATGACCCCCGACAAACTCTGGAAGTTTGATCTTCTGCAGTTCTCTAGTGATGTCTTTGGGTGGAGGTCATCCCCCTGAATCCCTCGACGCTTCAGGATTACCCATTCCCAATGGTGGGGGCTCCACTTGGGTCCCTGCTGGCTGACACCCCTTTAAAGTCTCATTTATGGCCTCCAAAGAGCATAGAATGAGAGTTAATTCAGGTGATGGTGGTGGCGGCGTTGGCGGTCCCTGTGACGATGCCCCTCTGCCTTGATTTCCTCAAGTCCTGACCATCCTATATAATTGAATCTACATTGACCAAAAGTTTGTCAGGGTGAGTCTAGGACAATTCACATTGGCGCAACTTAAACTAGAAAACAAGGTTAGGCGTAAGTTTTTTTTTTTTTACTTGTCTATAAACAGACGTTACTCTCTTTAGGGGAAGTGGCTAGGTCAGGGTCGAAAGCCTCTAAGCTTGATGTCTTCGCCTAAGAAAACTACTGACTCCCTCACCTGGCCTCTACACTAGCATTGTACCACACTCGTCAATTCCTCTAACTTACCTTCCCCATGTGCATGAAGCCCCCTCCAAAATTTCTTTTAAAACCAGTTAATGTGATCTTGTACATAATTAATCATTAACCTAAATCATTACATATGTACTTAATTATCAATCATTTGAGAGATGTACATTAACATTAATATTAAATATTAAATTTTAAATATAATTAATTAAATAATAAAAAATAATAATTAAATTTGAAATTGCTTTAAAATAACTACTACTAATTAAAATTCAAACAACTGTATAAATAATAATATAGTTAGAAAGAAATAATTAAACAAATTAAATTATTTTAATTTGTTTAATTAAAATAATTAAATTATTTAGAAATTAAATTTTTTTTTTTTAAATAATCAACTAAAATAAAATAAATTAATAAAATAAAATTTAATTTAATTTAGAAACAAAATAAAATAAACAAATTAAATTATATAACAACAACAAATTAAAACCTAAATCATTACATAAATTATTTAATTCAATTTAATTAACAAAATAAGTTAACTAGTGGGTGGAGGGTGGAAAAGTGGGTTCTCGCATGAGACCCATGTGCATCGCCCTCCCCTTTCCCATCACCCAAAACCCTACACACCCCACTCCCAAACCCTAATCCCACACTCTTCCTCTATGCAATTGCGGTTGGGCCTCTTTCATTTTCGCTTTGTTTTTTTTTTGTCATTTGCTCAGCAGAGGGTTTGGCCGTGGAGTCCTTTAGCTATGAAACTATGTTGGGCTCCTTCCTATGGGCAAGATGCAATGTACAGCCCCCGTGGGCTCCTCCTTTGTGGCTTGGCGCATGGTCTTGGCCACTGTTGAAGTCTGTAACCTCAACCTTCGATGTTCGGGCCTATAGCAGCCGTCGTATCACCCTTTAGCCTCCGCTTTCAGCCCTGTAGCCACTGCCGTCAGGTCTATGAGGGATGGCCATTGTGACTCAACATCGGTTTGTAGATTGTGAGAAAGGGGACTCGAGAGGGTCGTGTCGATCTGTGATAGTGGGAGGAATGCTACAAAGCAACAATATGTGGGCACGCCGGTTGGCAACCCTTGCCAAGACTTTGCACCGTGCGAGAGGTCTGAGGTTCGATCCCCATGGACTCCACTAAAATTCTTCAAAGGTTTGGAAAAGGCTTGCATAAAGGCCTGTGTAAAGGCTTGTGTCTCCTCCCTCAGCTCCTCCCTTGTCCTATGGCTCTTACTCACCCTTTTTCTATTATCATTTATTTTTATATAAACACGTAGTGCAATATTGTCTCCCCTTGTGAGCTCTGTGTGTTGCTTCGTGGGCACCTTAGTGTGAGCGATGTTCATCGTGACTAGACCCTCGATGCTTTGTTATCTACTTAGATTCTAGTCTCGGTACATGAGATAGGTAGAGTTGTGTTGGGCTTGGTGCTTGCGCTAGGATTTCTGTGGTTTATGTGTTCTTGCTAACCCATGACTATATGTGCAGGTGACTATCCTTGGAGGCTTGGCACTGGTGCTTGTGTTTGTTTATGTGTTGTTGAATTGTGGAATCGGTATATGTGTTAAATCGTGGACTTCGGTGCTTGTATTTGGGCTTCAACTGGTTACCAGTCGCGGGTTCAAAACCCATAAGCCCGCACCTTCTTTTTTAAAAGTATTTGGTTGGGCCTGTGTAGTGCAACACCTGCGGGCTTGGCACTATCCTGCTAGTTGTGTGCTGGTGCGTTGGATGCATAGTGCAAAAGAAAATTGCCCTCTGCGGAATTCTCTCTTGGTCATGGCTTACAGCTTGGCATGTGGAATGGAAGGGCTTGGCGCTTAGCACTGGGGTTTGTCACTTACTATGTGGACTTGTATGACTTGGATGCGATGAGAAAGAGCCTTGTGGGCTCCCTCCTCAATGGTTTGGTTTTACAGCTTGATCTTCAATGGTTTTTGCACAGATTATGGACTCTGTTGTAGGCTTGGCGCTATACTCGAGCGCTAGGCGTTGTGTGTTGTGACTCGAAACTTGTGTGGACTTGAAGATTTAATATCAGGCCCGAATGTTTTTCTTGTTTTATATTATTTTATTTTTATTCACTTTTTCTATTATATATATATATTTGTTTTTATGATGTGTAGTGCAACACATGTGCTACTTATGGGCTTCACCGATGACACTTGGTATGATTGCATTTTCTCATGACTTGGTTCTTGTTGTATTGTTGTATGTGGTGTTTACTACTTGGAGATTGGGCCACATGCCCAATATTTTATTTACTTATTTTATTTACTGATACGTTGTGCACACTTTATTCTCAATGTGGACTCTTGGGTGCTTGATAGTTGGACTCGACTAGAGCGCTTGGGTGCTCGGACACTTGGGTGATATTTGATGTGAGTTCGGTTGACTTGATTATAATTGGATATTGGGTCAATGCCCAATTTTTTATTTACTTCTTCTTTATTACTTATATATATTTTTTATATATGTTATTTTTATTTATTTTTATTTTTTGTTTATATATATATGTGCGTGTGTGTGTGTGTGTGTTTATTTATATATAGTTATTTATATACCTGTTTAGAATTTCTTGGGCAGATTTGATATATACATTTATATAAATATATATATTTTTTTGTTTTATTATTTGTCACTTTCAATATGTATAATATTATACCTTTTCGTTTTTCAATGTGCCTACTGTTCATATATATGTGTGTGTGTGGCTTGCAGATTAGGTGGATTTGGAGTTGGAGCTTGGCCCTCAGGCCCAAATTTACAAGTTTTCTTAAATATATTATTTATACCTCTAGTTATTTATGTTTATACCACCCTTTTCAAGGATTTTACCTGTATAGGACAACAAGTTTTAGAGTTTTTAGAGAGTTTCAAGGTTGTTTACAGGACACATAGCTTAGCTTTCTATCTAGAATCAAGAGGATGGGTGGGTAGGTGGCCCTTTCGTCCCAGATTTTAAACTATAGCTCTGATACCATGTGTAAGGTCTCTTCCAGCAGAGCCTTATAAATCATAAATTTAAATATAGACATGCTAACCTAACCTTAAACCATTCATTATTCATCATAATAATCCACTACATATTCAACATATTAATATTTATGAGAAGATTATAATAAATTTCATGACACAACAGAATAATGAAAATACATACCTCTAACTGATGTTACTATTGTCCCCAACTCTGCTTGATGCACTACCCAAAACCATCTAACCTCCCAACCAGCTAGGAACAGAGCCTCTCCGACTCCCTAGCTCCAGGATTCCGTAAGGATTCCTGGCCCCCAAGCCCAAAATTCCCAGCAACAGGTGCCCCCCTTGTCTCAGTCCTCCCACAAGCTTCTCCAACCAAAACCAGTAATACAGTCTTCCAATCTCCCCCAAAATAAAAATGCCCAATACAGTCTCCAATATGAAAAATAATGCTCCCTCCAAAAGTCCCCTTCTCCCGAGTGTTTTTCCCCTCATATCCTCCTTTCCCCCCTCTCTCATTCACCACCTTCTCCCTTTCATTAAGACTCACCCACCTTATCCCTCCATTCAATGCCAACCACCTTATCCCCTTCTCCTTAATGGTTCCATCATTCGATAAAAAATATTAATTAATAATTTATTAATATCTCCAACATAAAATTTAATAATTTATTAAACTAATATCCCTTAAACCAATATTTAATTATGATAATTTAATTAATTAAACTAATATACATTCAAAAAATATTTAATTAGGACAATTAATTAATTAATTAAATTAATATACTTTAAACAAATATTTAACTATGACAATTAATTATTTAACTAGGGTTGTTACAATTTTTTTTAGAAAAAAAATGTGTGTTAAATTCCTCTTTATGTAGGGGATTGAATTCATTAAGGATTCTAACTAGGAGAGATTAGAACTTAAAGGTTACAAGTGATGTTTGAGATCAAAGAGGAAGTGTTATGACCTAGATTGTATAGGGAATGAAATGAAACACACACTAAAATATAGCAAAGAGCATAGTATCATAGTGAAAACCCAACTTCTATTAATGATTAAAATAGATTAATAGTGTAGAACACAAATTAGCTAGAATTGTGGTAGCTTATCTTTGAAGAGAGAGAGAGAGAGAGAGAGAGAGAGTGATGGAGGCTACACTCATTCACAAAATCTAATACAAGAGGTTGAAAGGGTGGCCTTCTGACATAAATCAGGAACCCTAAAGGTCCAAAACCTTATCCCTATGAGGTAAGGTTCCAAAAGGTGCTTTTGAAACGCCCAAAAGGTATTTTTGGGCATTAGTTTCTACATCAACTTTCCTAGGGTGAAAATTTCACATACAATATTTGTTTGGAGCACATAGTAGCTTGTTGGAAAGCTCTAACTGAGGACTATGATATTGCAGCATGGATTGATTTACTAAAGGGAAACCTAAGCTCTTGGTCCTTCTCAAAAAACATCATTTAGGGCCTCAAAATGACCCAGGAAGTTTAAGACCCAAAAAATCCCAGAAAATCATAACAAAACTACCAAGATGGAGAACCATGTTGAGTCAGTGGAAGAGGTGGGAGACCACCAATATCTACCTGGATCATGTTATATGCCCTTCATCGAGGGGGAATCCATTGTCATTTCCAAGGCAAATAACAAGATAATAATAGAACTCGAGAGCTTGAAGGAGGTATAGGACTATTTGGCAGGAGAAGCCAAACCACTAATGCTAATAGAAGTCAAACCCTTATCTCATAATAGAAGCCAAGACTTTAATAGTAATGGGACAAACCCTTAACTCTTAACATAGGCTAAACCCCTAACACTAATGAGATAAACCCTTAACATAAGCCAAAACCACTCATAACCGGACCCCATGAAGAAGCATGCAAACAAATTTCCATGGAAAATTTAGTGTGTTGAAAAACACAAGTAGGGTCATCATCTTGGTAGGAATAAATTCCTACCAGTTAAAAACACCTCCATCACTCCCATGATTACTATCACATTGATATTTCATTTTATTTTTGTCACTCCATGAATAGTTCCTCCTCCATTTCCCTACAAATGCCATGATTGAAAATAAGAATACATAAGAATATAGAAGAAAGATGAAGTTCAATTACCTTTTTTCATTGATGATGTTGGTTTTCGGAAAGCACATAAGCCATGGTGTTTAGTTCATGGATCCATAGTCTATGAGATTTCCCAACAACAATGGGTCCAAACAAAGGACCATACTTCATTGAAATAGATGGTGTTATCACACTAAGTTTCCTTGGGTCTTTTATCCCTTAGGTTTAAATTTTTATCCCTTAGACTTCAAATTTTCTTTGTTTTTTCTTTGTGTGATTTGCTTAGGTTAGCTTGAACAAATAAAGACTTGAGTTTTGGCTCATTTTTGGCCCTCATATAGATTTTAAGCCTAGGTTCATTTTATGGCTTATGGTTTTGACTCACCTCATGACTTGACACCAAGCATAACCTATCCCATGACCTTCATGACTTGACACCAAGCACAAGTCCTACCCAAGGTTTCAATTCTAAAGAAAAAGAAAGATAAGGGAAAAGGCATTGAGAATCCTATTGAGGTGATAGATAGAGCTCCTGTGCAGTAGAAAGATGAAGGTGAAGCCATGATGAAGCTTATTGAGGTTATCAACATCAGCACTCCACCTAGCAATCACACCTTTAAAAGATTGATTAGACAGCTCAGGGAGGCTAGGAAGGAGGTTTCTCGTTTGAAAGTAGAAGGTTTATCTGAAAGAATTAAGATGAAGGAGCTTATGCATATGTATAGAAACACCCTTGATTTGGAAATATTTGTAGCAAGAAGAGCCCTGCCTCTCCATAAGAAACTTAAGAACCTATATAGGCAAAATAGAGGCTTTCAGTCTCAAAATAGAAAACTCAAGGTATAACTGCAACACTTCAAGGATGAATTGACTTAGAGGAACTTGAATGTTTTGGTAGAAACTGCCATTGAAAGAGAGGAACCAATAGAGAAGAGGAGCACACATACATTCAAGAAGACCACCCCTACAAAAAAAAAACATGTTGTTGTGATAGAAGGTAGCTCTCCTTCAACAAGGAGGAGTGCTAGGTTGATGAAATAGTTGGGGGATATAAGGTTCATTTTTAGATTGGTCTCTTTTTGCAAGAGTAAGTGATCAAGGATGTATTATTTTTTTCCACCTATACAGGCATCTACAGGATCCTAACCTATCAACTAAATTTTTTGTGCTTTCCAAAAGATTAGTCTCATCATACAGAAAGAGCACATACATTCTATAGCGCCATGGCACTGCAGAATAGTCTATATAGAATGTCCTTCCATTTTGCTACCTAAAGTGATACGAAATATCCTAGCCGAAGTACACAAAAACACTACCATCTCCGCGGAACGCTACCCAATATCCTAATTTGAACTTAACAGTGGCGCTACAAATTCCGCAGTATTGTATCACAGTGGCACTACCAAATCCACATATTTGTTTTGATTATGGGCGCTACTAATTCTACAGGACCATTTCAACGATGGTGCTGCCAATTCCACAGAGGTTATTTGAAGTGTGGCGCTTTCGAATTCACATAGGATAATACAAGTTCGATGCTATGGAAACTGCAGGCCTATTTTGGATTGGCGCTACGAAATGTGCAGATTTTTTGCAAGGGATCTACAGAAACTCACTACCCAACGCGCTACTAAATGGTGCTACTAACTGACACTTGGAATCAAGGAGTTCGAATTCATCACTCTTTTGGGTACCTGATGATGTGGAGAAGAGAGAGGATCATAGGTGGAATCATGATGACAACATAAAACCCATGGAGGACACTTGGTATGGAAAGGAATGTGCATCAAGGGAGACAATGTCATTTAAATCTTGTTGGATTGGTTGCCAACATGTTTCCTTTTTTATAGAAGTTTGTTAAATAGTTGTTTGCACAGGTGTTAGATTGAATAACTGATTTGGAGAATCCTATGGGAGGAAGGCCAGTTCTCACCTCTAGTCATTGCCTTCCCTTTTTTTTATAAATAGATATTCCAAATGATTTAGAAGGTTCAAATGGTTGAGTTGGGCTCCCTTATTGTAATATTTTTGACTAAGTAGACTAGTTCTCTGGTTATGTACTAGACTTGAGAATTTTTTATTAATATAAGTTAGTTTATCTTATTCCATCTTGTTTACTCTCATATAGAAGTTTTCATTATTGAATGATTCACATGAGATTGTTATAGTTGTATTGTGATGAATGTTTGATTATAGTACTCCTATGATGTTCTTCAGTGTTCTTTAAACTTTGAATTCAAGAAGATCTTGTGTTTGAGTTTTTCCTCCTTAGGTTGCTTGAAGAACTGATGTTAATATCATACATCTACTCTTCCCTCACCAATGTCTTCCTTCTATTCAGTTTTACTCCCATTCATTGACTAAAGTTGATCAAGACCTCAATTGCTTGTGCATGCTAGCCCATATTTTTGAGTTAAAACATTATTATCATGAGTCTTGTCCATTTGACTTTTTAAACAGTCATTTACATTTACACATACTCTGATGGGTACTGGGATTATCCTCTCTGCAATCTGAGGGTGATTCCTAGTGCTAACATTCTTGGTGTTGTTGGCAGGGAATGAATTGAAGACATTTCCTTGGGATTGAATGACAAAGCATATTGATTCTAAAGGTGCATTTGAATTCAGTACATTGAAGATTGCATCTTGCACCTGGCGAATCCATTGTTTCGGTTGTGGCTCCTAAAGGCAGACACACGAGGTCAACTCCACAACTACCTCTGGCTACACCTGAAGTTAACCCAGAGAAGATAATCAAGAAGGGAAAATCTTCTCAAGAAATTATTTCTATTGTTGTATCATGTACTTCTGGTCAGTTTCCTGATTCCATTCTTAATACACCAGTTGTTATATCAAGTATTCATCCTTTACCTTTTGCTGAAGTTTCTAATCATTTGGATTTTGAAAATTTTCCTGTTGAATACTCCTCTTTTGAGCCAGAATTGAAAGAAGAAAATTTTGAAATCCTTGCCTCTCCTGATATTGTGAAGTGGTTCAGACTTGATAGTCTTGAATATTTTCCTACCTTAGGTTTTTCTACTCCTCCTCCTATCAAAATTTTTGTAGCCAAAAAGGAGGAAACCTCCTATCCCTTGCATCCTATACCATCTTCTTCCAAGAATCAACCTTCTACTGTGAAAACTGAAATCCCTCCTTGTTACATTCCTTTTTCTCCTAAGTTGCACATAATCAAATATCATTCTCCTCCTTGTTCTCCTACAATTCAAAATCCAATGGCAGGTACTAATACTCCTAGAAATAGGATGGATTCCATAATGGTTGCTAGATATTCCCCTCTTATCTTACCTCAGCCTATGAATGCTCTCCCTGCTGGAGATTACCTAAAATACATGCCCAAATTCACAGGAGAAGAAGACATAATTGTTGAAGAACACCTTGATGCATTTTATAGTTATGCAGACAATCTAAACATTGAGAATGAGGATGTGTGGATGAGAGTCTTTGTCCAGATCCTTGATGGTGAGGCTATGAAATGGTTTATGGGTTTGACTCCTAGATCCATTACTGGGGTTGAAGCTTTAGATGATGCTTTCTTGAGACAGTGGAGGGATAAAAAAAAAATTGTATTATATCACAAAATTTGGATCCCTAAAGAGGAAAGAGGGAGAATGTGTCTCTGAATTCTCCAAGAGATTCAATAAAATGTACAACAAGATCCCTGTTGAAATAAATCCTACATAAACTTATGCCAAGATCACCTATGCTAGTGCTTTTGACCCTGAGTTTTTCCTTCTACTGAGAGAAAGAAGATTTGCCTCCTTATCTCATATGCAAGATGTAGTATTGGAGGTAGAATCTAACATAGTGGCATATGATAAACTTAGGGGAAAATATGATAGGGACAAGAGAAAAAATAGAGTTGAAGCCTCAACCTCTAATTCCTCTGTTTTCCATCCTCAAGTTGATGAACTTACCAAACTAGTAAAATCTCTTTCTGCTAAGATGGAGAAGTTAAAACTTGAAGGAAAATAGCTCTATAGGAATACACAAAATGTTGATAATAGAGGTAACTTCATAAGACCAAATAATGCTCCTCAAATCCTTCCAAGAGATCCAAGAAAAAGAGATAGGGATGATCAAAAAGTCCAAGCTCCTCTACAAAACAACCTTTTTGTTGATGAAGAAGGAGAGGAGGAAGAAACTGATCCTGAAATCCACTACCTTGGTGACACCTCCTCATCCCCTAACTTGACCCAATATTCATATGAGGAGTTTCTCATGGATAATCAAATAAATGAAATGAGAAAGGGAGAGAAAACAAAATAAAATCCTAATAGATACAATCTGAGGTCCAAAAAGAAAGAGGAAAAGATTGATACTTCTGATTAGCCTACTAAAACAGAAAGTTGTGCTAAGGATGTGGCAGTTGGCAACAAAGAAAAAGATGCACAAAGCCCTCAAGATTTGGTTAAGATTCCTACCCCAGAAGTCAGAGAAATTATGAAATCTCCATCTTCCTTCAGCTTTGAAGTGAGATTCAAAAAATCAAAATCTGTGTACCTTTATTGGAGCTGATAAAAATGAGGAATTTAAAAAGCATCTTTCCAAAATGATGCAGCCTGAACCCTCCTCCAATTCCACTAATTCAGTCAACCTTCAAGATGAAAATACAACAGTCATCATAGGACCTTTGATAGAAGATAGAGATGATTTATCCCCTCCCTTCTATACATCACTGAACATTCATGATAAGGTGTTGCATAACTGCTTGATGGACTCAGGGGCATCTCACAATCTCATGTCAAAGACAATCATGGATGAACTTGGATTAGAAATTACAAAAACTTACCATGAATTATATTCTTTTGACTCTAGGAAAGTGAAGTGTCTTGGGGTCATCAAAGATCTGGTTGTGACCTTATTTTAGTTGCCCATGAAAAGTGTGGTCATGGATATTGTGGTCGCTGATGTCCCCCCTAAATTTGGTATGCTCTTGTCAAGATATTGGATAAAAATAGTAGGGGGGAACTTTTATATGGAACTTACATATGCCACCATTCCTGTGTTTGGGGGGGAGAATAGAAGGCTTTACAAGGAAGCTCAGTTGGCCTACATTATCAATGATGAAGAAAACCCCATCAACCATCCTATTTTTTCACTTGATACTAATTTAGGATCTAGTATATTGCAGCTCATTGATGCTCCTGAACCTCCTCTTGAAATCATAAAACAATCCATTACTTTTTGTGAATATTCTCCTCCAACTACCTCTGTGTGGAAGGTGTTTTTTGATGGAGCCTCTTCTAAGGAAGGTGTTGGTGTTGGAGTCTTCTTTGTTTCACCTACTCAAGAGACCATATCTTTGTCCTACAAGATAGAATTTGAAACTACAAACAATGTGGGAGAGTATGAAGATCTTGTTTTGGGTTTGGGGGCTGCCAAAGACATGGGGATTGAAGAGCTATCAATACTTGGAGATGCTGAATTAATTGTCCATCAAATAAAAAATCTATATCAAGCTAAGCACCCCAGGCTAAGGACTTACAGAAATCAAGTTTGGGATATTGTTGATAGTTTCTTCTTAGCTTTCAATATCTCATTTGTTGTAATAGAGGAGAACACCATGGCTGATTCTTTGGTTGTTTCAACAAGTAATTTCAAGGTCCCTTTGCCACATACACTCAAGTATGATGTAGAAGTGAAGTATAGACCCTTTATACATGACAATGTCAAACATTGGAAGGTTTTTGAGGATGATATTGAGATAAAAATATTTCTTGAGATTGTGGATGAGTTTTCTTCCTTTCATATTGATCAAGATCATGATAATGAAAGTAGTCCTCATGCTGATGTTTTTTCTAAATAAAATTGCTCACCATCATATGGTTCAGTTTCCTAGTAACCATATTCCAAAGGGACTAGTTCCTTTGGAGAGATTGTTTGACAGAAATGATGTGGTTGTGAAGGTTAAAGGTTCAATTGATAATGTTGATGTGACTGAATGTAATGTGGGTACATAGAAGGATCCAAAATTTGTTGAATTGGTAAATTATATCACAAACATGCCGAGGAAAGAAAATGAAGTCAAATGGACTACTCAGTCTCGAAATTCATTTGATCAAATAAAAAAGGCTTTGATTGAAGCACATGTGCTCATCATCCCTGACTAATCCAGGGAGTTTTTGATATTTTCTTTTGCTTCATTTGACACAGTAGTTGTTGTTTTATTGCAGAAAAATGTAGAAGGGCTAGAGAAGCTTATTGTCTTTTTTAGCAGGGCATTGAGGGATGCTGAAATAAAATATGACATCATGGAAAAGCAGGCCTATGATTTGGTCAAATCCCTCAAGGATTTTAGAGTATATGTGCTACATTCAAAAGTAGTTTCATATGTCCCTTCAGCCTCGATGAAATAAACACTTATTCATCTCGACATAGACTAAAGGAGGAGAAAATGGATTACCAAAATTCTTGAATTTTATCTTGAAATAAATCCCACCAAATTGGTTAAAGGCCAAGGTTTAGCTAGGTTGCATGTTGAATCAAATTGCAAAGCTTTGGGGGTTAATTTCATAAACATCACTTCAGAAAATCAACCATCTGAGTTGTCTGATAAAGGTTCTCAAGTCAACCCTCAATTGGCAGAATGAACTTGGTACAAGGACATTATATATTTTCTACAAAAGTTACAGCCTCCTGGAGGTTTGGAGAAGAATAAGGTAAGATATTTGAAGCTCAAATCAATCAAATATTGTCTTATTGACCAAGTTTTGTATTGGAAAGATCCTTTATGAGTGCTTTTGAGATGTCTAGATCCACAGGAGGCCCAAAATATTATGTCTGATTTTCATGACAGTTTATGTGGGGGTCATCACTTCTGGAGAACCACGGCCTATAAGATCCTCAGAGCTGGGTATTTTTGGCCTAGCCTTTTACTGACGTTTTTGCAAAGATTAGATCTTGTATCAAGTGCCAAATTTTTTATGGAAAGTAGCAACTCAAGTCTTTTCCATTGAAGTATGTGGTAGCTTTAGGACCTTTTCAATAGTGGGGCCTAGATTTTATTGGGCAAATTCATCCTGCTTCAAGTGGCCAGCATAGGTGGATTTTGACTACCACTGATTACTTCACCAAGCGGATAGAATCCATCCCTACAAGGAATGCCTCCCACAAGGTAATCATTAGTTTTCGTGAGGATATTATGGAAAAATTTGGTTGTCTGAGCAAAATTGTTACTGATAATGCTACATATTTCAAGGTTGAACCATTGATCAAGTTTTGTGAACAATATGGGATTACATTGGTTCATTCTACTCCTTAATACCCCCAAGAGAATGGACTGACATATTCCTCTAACAAGAGCCTTATAAAGATCATCATGAGATTGTTAGAAGACAACAAGATAGCATGGGATTCAAAGCTTAAATTTGCTTTGTGGGCTGATAGAGTGACAACAAAGAGATTTCTTGGTGTCTCTCCTTTTCAACTTGTGTATGGAGTTGAGGCTATCTTTCCTTATTAGCTTGTCTTTCCTGTGGAAAAATTCTTTCAAGACTACCAAGGAGAACCTGATGATATGATCAGAAGAATACAATAGTTGGTAGAAGTGCAACAGACTAGGGAGCATCTACTAGACAAAGCACAAGACCATCAACATAAGATCAAGTAAGCCTTTGACAAGAAGGTAAGAAAAGAAGATTTCCAGCTAGGAGATCTAATGCTCAAGTGGGATGCACCCAAGCAAGATAAAGGTAATCACGGTAAATTTGAGGCCTTGTGGATTGGTCCCTTCAAAATTTATGGGGTATTTTCAAATAACACTTATAAGTTGTAGAATTTGGAGGATTCCAAAGTTTTTTGTGGCCCTGTCAATGGGAACTTTCTAAAAAAAAAAAATTCTTAATCCATGAGTGGATTTCCATGTCATTCTAAATATCATTTTTTGTTTTATTTTTTATTGATAAGTGACCCCATAGCCCTAGGATAAGGCACTAAAACTGCTTGTTCTTGGCAACTCAGAGGGAGCATGCCATCCTCTGTGGAGCCAATGTTATCACACTAAGTTTCTTTGGGTCTTTTATCACTTAGGTTTAAATTTTTATCCCTATCCCTTAGACTTCAAATTTTCTTTATTTTTTCTTTGTGTGATTTTCTTAGGTTAGCTTGAACAAATAAAGACTTGAGTTTTGGCTCATTTTTGGCCCTCATATAGATTTTAAGCCTAGGTTCATTTTATGGATTATGGTTTTGACTCACCTCATGACTTGAAACCAAGCATAACCTATCCCATGACCTTCATGACTTGACACCAAGCACAAGTCCTACCCAAGGTTTCAATTCTAAAGAAAAAGAAAGATAAGGGCAAAGTCATTGAGAAGCCTATTGAGGTGATAGACAAAGCCCCTGTGTAGAAAAAATATGAAGGTGAATCCATGAAGAAGCATGTTGAGGTTATCAACATCAACACTCCACCTAGCAATAACACCTTTAAAATATTGATTAGACAACTCAGGGAGGCTAGGAAGGAGGTTGCTCGTTTGAAAGCAGAAGGTTTATCTAAAAGAATTAAGATGAAGGAGCTTATGGATATGTACAACAACACCCTTGATTTGGAAATATTTGCAGCAAGAAGATCCCTAACTCTCCATAAGAAACTTAAGAACCTCTATAGGAAAAACATAGGCTTTCAGTCTCAAAATAGAAAACTCAAGGCATAACTGCAACACTTCAAGGATGAATTGGATCAGAGGAACTTGAATGTATTGGTAGAAGTTGTCATTGAAAGAGATGAACCAATAGAGAAGAGGAGCACACCTATAGTCAAGAAGGCCACCCCTACAAAAGAAAAACGTGATGTTTTGATATAAGGTAGCTCTCCTTCAATAAGGAGGAGTGCTAGGTTGATGAAATAGTTGGGGGATATAGGCTTCATTTTGAGAGTGGTTTCTTTTTGCAAGAGTAAGTGATCAAGGATGTATTATTTTTTTCCACCTATACAGGCATCTACATGCTCCTAACCTATCAACTCAAATTTTTATGTTTTCCAAAATATTAGTCTCATCATACAAAAAGAGAACAAACATTTTGTAGTGCCATGGCACCGCGGAATCATCTATATAGCATGTCCTACCATTTTTCTACTTAAAGTGCTACAAAAGCTCCTAGTTGAAGTACATAGTAGCACTACCATCTCTGCAGAACGCTACCAAATCTCTTAAGTTGAACTTAATGGTGGCACTTCAAATTATGTAGGATTGTATCACAGTGGCGCTACCAAATCCACATATTTGTTTTGATGATGGGAACTACCAATTTTGCAGGACAATTTCAACGATGGCGTTACCAATTCCACAGAGGTTATTTTAAGTGTGGCGCTACCGAATTCATAGAGGCTAATACAGGTTCAGTGCTACGGAAAATGTAGGCTTGTTTTGGATCGGGGCTATGAAATGTGCAGAGTATTTTGCAAGGGCGCTACAGAAACTAGCTGCCCAACACGCTACTAAATGGTGCTACTAACTGGCACCTAGAATCAAGGAGTTCGAATTCATCACTCTTTTTGGTAGCTAATGATGTGGAGAAGAGAGAGGATCATAGGTGGCAGCATGATGACAATATACAACCCCTGGAGGACACTTGTCATGGAAAGGAATGTGCATCAAGGGAGACAATGTCATTTAAATCTTGTTGGATTGGTTTCCAACATGTTTTCATTTTTATAGCAATTAAATAGTTGTTAACACATGTGTTAGATTGAATAACTGATTTAGAGAATCCTATGGGAGGAAGG
>ML777807.1:692458-732115 GCA_009831015.1 Picea engelmannii | reverse complement strand
GAGTCTTGTCCATTTGACTTTTTAAACACTTATTTACATTTACACATACTCTGATGGGTACTAGGATTATCCTCTCTGCAATCTGAGGGTGATTCCTAGTGCTAACAGATGGAAACCCAAGGCTCAAAATGGAAAATATGGATGGGTTATACCCACCCTCTATCGCTAGGGTAGAGGAAAATACAACAAATGCTAAGAAAACATATTTGATATTGTAACATACCCATTCACCCACATGTCAAGCTATGCTACTTCAAGCCCACTCTAGGACTTCTTTCTCTTACAGATACCTTTTCAAATTAATAAATATGCATAAAATAAAGGAACTAAATGACATGCATAGCAATAACCAACAAACATGCATACTCTAAACATATCGAATTCAACGATAAATAAATACACAGCGGAAATAATTCATACAAAGGTAAATAATTCCATAACTGAGAGAACTTATATTTTATAAAATAAGACACCAATTGGTTGTAGACCAAGGATGTTCTACCCAATCATAGACATTGTTTTTTCAAGTCTCAATAGTAATGGCACCCCTGAGTCAGGGATATGAATCCACAAGGAAGGTTCCAGAGTGTTACTTGGATTCCCAACCCAATCAACACTCAAGCTCCCACAATCTTCCCAGCATCCACAACAATCCAAGTACCCAAATCTCTTCTACCCAACCTACACAACCCAAGAGAATGAACCCTCTCCCTTCTCTTCCACGCAGTCCCTCAGAATGTCCTTCTTCTTATAGGGCTCCAATGCAGCTGGTCCAAAATATCCATGTTGGGACTCTCAGGACTCGCAGTTGTGAACAAAGTTGGACACATGCCAAAGCATATCATACATGTAGGCCTCAAATCATGGATAGATTACACCAACAATCTCTACAACCAACAATACCATGGCTTCTCTTCAATAGTTTGTCTTCCTTTCCCAAGCCAAGACATGAATGAAGAAAGATGAGTGGGTGACAGAAATGAATGGAGTGAGATCTCCACGAAAGGTGAGAACATAGAAGCAATGGATTGCATGTGTGAAAAAATGAATGAGTGAGTGAATGAGCGAGGCGACCAGCAGCAAAAATAGAAAAAGAATAAGAGTGAGAGAGAATAAATGAACCAACGAATGAGAGAAACCCCCCAACAGACCAGGGATAGGTTTAAGTAATTTGTGGGGATCAATAACCTCTTGGCCTTCCCCCAAGAAGTTTACGTAACTGATTTCCCCCCATTAAAAAATGAAATAAACACTTAGCCCCTCAAGGCCCCTCTCTTGTGGAATCATAGCCCCATATAACTCTAGTCCTTGTCCGTCTAGCAACCAATGATGTATTTATTATTAATAATTATCAAAAAATTACATTTCTTAGGCACACTAGCCTCTTTTAATTGTTTTTTCACTCTAGCCTCTCAATACTTAAAAAATACATTATTTCATACGGGGCTTAAAACTAGTGTGTTACCTCCCCTCCCCCTTCTTTTGGCACTATCCTCAGTGCATATAAAAACATGAACCAAAATTCCAAAATTTATTCAAAAATATGCGAGTACTCTTCCCGCATGGGATCTTCATGCTCCCAAGTAGCATCTTCAGGACCGTAGAAGGTCCACTGAATGTTTACCAACTCTATAACTCAATTCCAGATCATTTTGACTTTTATGTCGAATATTCACACTGGTTGGACCTGAAAGTCTCCCTCTGTCACTACCTGAATCAGATGTCAATCAATAGCATGGTTAGGATCATGTACATATTTATTTATTAAAGAGACATGAAATACATTATGCACATTCATGGAAATAGGCAATGTAAGCATGTATGCAACTGGCCCTATTCTATACAATATCTCAAATGGACCATAGAATCTGGCTACCAACTTTGTACAACTACCCAACTTCAAAGAGCTCTTCTTGGGCTTCACTTTCAAAATCACATGCTCCCCCACTTTAAATTATCTTGTTGTCCTATTCTTATCTGCATGAACTTTATGTCTATCCTGAGCTGCCTTTAAATTCTGCTTAATATTAACCATTTGGTCTTCCATATCCTTGAGCAAATCTAGCCCAAGTATCACTCCATCTGTTGGGTTTGTTAGCTCTAGAAGTCACCTTCAGATTGCATATAAGGTAAGCCTAGTACCCATTGGTTTATGTAAGTTTAATTGATTTTTAAGAGGTCAAATGGAGAGGACTCAATGAAAATAACGTTCTAACTCAGAAATCTAGACTAGCATGAATAAGAAATTGAGGTTTGGAATCAACTTCAGTCAGTAAGTTTGAGTAAGGGTGAATAGAGGAAAGACTTTGGTGAGGATATTGTAGAGGTCTATTGTGGACATCATGTCTTCCAACAACCTAAGGAGGAAAAACTTAAACACAAGATCTTCTTGAATTCAAATCTCAAGGAAACTGAAAGAAATTATAACAACATGATAATCAAACATTCATCATAATACAGTTACAACAATTCATGTGAATCAATCATTCATGAAATATCTCAGTATTAGAGGCAGATAAGATGGAGCAAGAAATATGACTTAGATTAACCAAGATGTCTCAAAAAACAAATCCATAACCAGAGAACCAGTGTTCTTCATAAAAATATTACAATAGCATGGAGCCTAGCTCAACCATTCGACCTTAAAAAAATATCAAAACTACCTATATAAACTAAAATGTTGCAACCACTAGGAATGTGAACATATCACTGGCTTCAAAGCCTTCAGTTGACACCTGCTCTGTCAGGTTGTGCAGACCTCATTATGTCATAAGCGAGCCAGACATGGTTATGTCCTTTACATGAAAAATTGCCCATAAGGAGGCTTCAGATCGTAAGTGCACCTTCATGGCTGATCTATGCAACATTTTCCATTTATGGGATGAGGAGAGGTCTCAAATGATGCCCACAATCTTCAATAATTTTCTTCATTGGGATTAGGACTGGGCTTGACACCCATAATTGTTCTCAGATGGTGCCAATGACTTCTGTGAGTCCATTCTGACACCTCGAGGCCATGAATGGTCTTTGTCTGTGACCAATGCGAGCTTTACAAGTGGCATTCTTATAGTGTATGTGTAGGGGTGATGTGGAGCAAGGTTCTTAGCGAAAACACGCATGGACCAACGAGTGAGCAACGACCATGTGGAAGGAAGCAATTGGGGGAGCGGAGGTTGGGACGAGGTTGCGGTGGCAAGGGAAGGGAAGAGGTGGCAGAGGAACACGAGAGGTTTGATAGGCAGGGAGGAAGTGATGTGTAAGGGAGAGTGAAATGTGAGTGGGACAGATGTCAAGAGGGTGCTTGAGTTGCTTAGGCCTCCAATCTTTTTGTTTTCCCTGTGGAAATCATGGGCATAATGCCACATGATTTACACCATAATGTTTTTTAGGGTAAACCTCAATTTCTGTCTGATTCTTAAGAAAAAAATATGTAGCTCCTTGTGTTAAAATAAAGGCTCCATGGGGGATATAGACCTCCCTATGAGGCTATAAGAACTCCTTTTGCAGTTTCATTCCCTTAGTATTGGGTTGTGGAGTCACTTATAAAAACCAAAAACAAAAGAAAAATGATATTTACAATGACATGCGAAGCCACTCATGGCTTAAGTAAAAAACTTCTTCAAAAAATTCCCATTTACAGGGCTACCAAAAACTTCAACATCCTCCAAATCCTGCAACTTGTAAGTGTTATTTGAAAACATGTTAGAAATATTGAAGAGGTTGATTCATAAGGCCTCGAATTTACCGTGATTTCCTTTATCTTGCTTAGGTGCATCCCACTTGAGTACTATATCTCCCAGTTGGAAATCCTCTTTGTTAACCTTCTTGTCAAAGGCCTGCTTGATCTTTTGTTGATGATCATTTGCTTTGTCCAGTAGTTTCTCCCTCGTCTGTTTCACTTCTACTAGCTGTTGTATTCTCCTAATCATATCATTTGGTTCTCCCTAGTAGTCTTGGAAGAATTTCACCACAGGTAAGGAAAGCTGAGGAGGAAAAATGGCTTCAACTCCATGTACAAGATGAAAAGGAGAGATACCAAAACATCTCTTTGTTGTCACTCTGTCAGCCCATAAAGCAAATTTAAGCTTCAAATTGCATGCCTTCTTGTTGTCTTCTAACAATATTTTCATGATATTAATAAGGCTCTTGTTAGAGGACTCTGTCAGTCCATTCCCTTGGGGATAGTAAGGAGTAGAGTGAATCAATGTGATTCCAAACTGTTCACAAAACTTAATCAATGCTTCATCTTTGAAAGATGCAGCATTATCAGTGACAATTCTATTTGGACAGCCAAATCGTGCCATAATATCTTCAAGAATCCCAATGATTACCTTGTGAGAAGCATTTCTTGTGGGGATGGACTCTATCCACTTAGTAAAGTAATATGTGGAAGTCAAGATCCATCTATGTTGACCACTTGAAGTAGGGTGAATTTCCCCAATAAAATATAGGCCCCACTACTGAAAGGTCATGAAGTTACCACAGGATTCAGTGGCAAAGACTTGAGTTGCTGCTTTCCAGAGAATTTATGACACTTAACACAGACCCTGATGTTAGCACAAACATCAATGAAGAGACTAGGCCAAAAATAACCAACCCTGCAAATCTTATAGGCTATGGTTCTCCAGAAGTGATTCCCCCCACATAAACTGTCATGAAAATCATACATAATCTTTTGGGCTTCCCATGGGTCTAGACATCTCAAAATCACTCCTAAAGGGGCTTTCCAATATAAAACTTGATCAGCCAGACAATATTTAATTTATTTGAGCTTCAAAGATCTTACGTTGCTTTTTCCCATGCCATCAGGAGACTGTAATTTCTGTAGGAAAAATATAACGTCTTTGTACCAAGTGCATCCTGCCAACGGGGGTGTGACTTTAGGATATTCATCAGAGAACTCATCTTGATGATTCTCTAAACAAGTGTTGATGAAATTTACCCCCAAGGATTTATAATTAGATTCAGACAACAACCTAGCTAAACCTTGATCTTTAACCAATTTGGTAGGCTTTATTTCAATATCAAATTCAAGGATTTTGGCAATCCACTTTCTCCTTCCTCTGTCTATGTTAGGTTGAATGAGGATCTCCTTCAAAGAGGATGAAAGGACATATGCAATGAATTTTTAATGTATCACATAAACTCTGAAAGCTTTGAGAGCTTTAACCAAAGCATAGGCCTACTTTTCCATGATGTCATACTTTAATTCAGCATCTCTCAGTGCCCTACTAAAAAATGAAATGGGCTTCTCTAACCCTTCAGAATTTTCCTGCAATAAAATAGTTGATGCTATGTCAAATGAAGCAAAAGAGAAAATCAGAAACTCCTTGGAGTAGTTAGGACCGATGAGCATAGGTGCTTCAGTCAAGGACTTATTTATTTGGTCAAAAGAGTTACAAGATTCAAAAATCCATTTGATTTCATTTCCTTTCCTCAACATGGCTATGATAAACTTCACCAACTCAACAAAATTTGAAACAAACCTTCTCAAAAAATTAATTTTCTCCAAGAAAGACTGAACTTCTTTCTTGGATCTAGGGAGTGACAAAGTTTGGATAGCCTCTACCCTGCTTGGTTCAATCCTTACCCCCTCAGTTGACACAATGTGCCCCAATATTTTCCCCTCTTTCATGGCAAATAATGAATTTTATGGATTTAAAGAGAGACCAAACTTTTTGCATTTCAAAAAGACCCTTTTCAAATGGTCATGATGTTCTTTATCAGATTGTGAGAACACTGTTATGTCATCCAAATAGATGACCACAAAATTGTCTTGTTTCTTAATAAATGCTATGTCCATGGCTCGTTGAAAATTTTCCCTTGCATTCATCAGACCAAAGGGAATCTTAGAGTACATGAATTTTCTCCAAGGGGTAGTGAAGGTTGTCTTCTCTCTGTCTTCAGGAAAGACAAAGATCTGATTGTACCCAGAAAAGCCATCAATCATGGACATTCTAGATGCACCTGTTACCCTCTATAATATGTGCTCCATCTTTGGAAGGGGGTAATTTTCCTTCTTAGAGCTTCTATTTAGGTTCCTGAAATCAATACAAAGTTTGATTTCTCCATTCTTATTTCTCATTGGGACCAAGTTGGCCACCCATTCAGAATACCTCAGAGGGATGATAATCTAGGCATCCAAAATATTTTTCAATTCTTTCTCCATAATAGGCAGCAAAAAAATATTTATTAGTCTCAATTTCTGATCCAGGTGGATATTGGTGGCCACCCACCTTTTCCAACTGGCTCAAAACAATTTTTTGGCAATTTTGGCAATTTACTATTTTTAGCATTTTTAACTTTCGGGGCCATTTTGAGGGCCCAAATGAAGGTTTTTCAAAGTATATATTCTCAATTATATATAAAAGCATTATTTATACCCTAAAATTAATCTCCTCGATGATACCTTTCCAACGGGCTATCATACACCTAAAACGAAGATCGTATGCAAAAGTTACAACCCCGAGAAGTTGATGTACTAACTTACCCAAATGGGGCCCACATGAATTTTGGCGCTTCATCTCCTAGGGTTAGGTTTTTGGGTGTCTATGGTTTTTTTCATTCTTGTTTATTGTAAAAAGTCTTTCATAGCCTCATTGTAATCATCTTCTTGCGAATGTGAGTAGCCGTCACATCTCTTCTCAGAGATAAGTTGCCACCATTCTAGCGAGTCTTTCACTCTGTATTTTTATAGTCTCTGTACATTTATTTCATTAATATAAATCATGTATTAATGTATATATGTGTTTATGGTTGCATCTCTGATACATTTCTGTTATATTATTGGATATCTGTGATATCTTTGTGCATTTCTTTATTATATCTCTGCTCTCATTTTGTGCCGAAAATAAATATGGATCAAATTCTACCTCAATGGTTTGGCCTTTTCCTTCAATGGTATCTTATGTTCAATGACACTTGTGTCATATTTTCTGAGATCTTCATATGTTCCCTTGACAAGTTGCTTGACAACTTGACAAATTTTGGGTCCTTCTCTATGCCAATATTGCACTCAATTATATTAGCATCATCAGTTGAGCCTTTAAATTTTACTACCACATCATTTCCATAAAAAACTCTTTCCAAAGGAACTAGTCCCTTTGGAATGTGTTTGGTAGGCATCTGAAAAATATGGTGATTAGCAATTTTATTTAAAAATACATCAGCATGAGGGTTACTTTCAAAATCATGATCTTGATCAAGATGTAATGCAGAGAACTCATCAACGGACTCAAGAAATTTTTTGATCTCAAGATCATCCTCAAACACCTTCCAATGCTTGACATTGTCAGGTATAGAGGGTTTATATTTCACTTCTACATCATACTTGAGTTTAGGTGGCAATGGGACTTGGAAATGGCTTGTTGAAAAAACCAAAGAATTAGCCATGGTATTTTTCTCTCTTGGAATAAATGAAATGTTGAAAGCCAAGAAGAAACTGTCAACTAGGTCCCACTTCATTTCTGTAAGATCTGATCTTAATATGCTTAGCTTGATAAATATTTTTGATCTGATGAACAATTATCTCTACATCTCCAAATACTGATATATCTTCTATCCCCATGTCCTTTGCAACCCTTAATCCTAAAACAAGAGCTTCATACTCTGCCACATTGTTGGTAGCTTCAAATTCTAATTTGTAGGACAAGGGTATGGTATCATGACATGGTGAAACAAAGACTACTACAACACCAACACCTTCCTTATAAGAGGCTCCATCAAAGAACATCTTCCAAACAGGGGTAGTTGGAGGAGGGATTTCACAAAAAGTAATGGATTGTTTTCTGATTTCAAGAGGAGGTTCAAGAGTATCAGTCAGCTACAATATGTTGGATCCCAAATCAGTGTCAAAAGACAAAATAGGATGGTTGGTGGGGTTTGCTTCATCACTGATGATGTACGCAAGCTGCGCTTCCCTGTAGAGTCTCCTTTGTTCACCCCCGAATATAGGAATGGTGGCATATGAAAGGTCCATCTATAGGGTTCCCCCAAATCTCTTTATCCAAGATCTAGATAGGAGCATCTAGAACTTTGGGGGAACATCAACCACTATGATATCCATGACTAGAATCTTCATCGACAGCTGGTACAGAGAAACAACCATGTCTTTGATAACCCCAAGGCACTTCACCTTCCTGGAGTCGAAAGAATACAGTTCGTGGTAGGTTTTTGTCACCTCCAACCCGAGCTCTTCCATGACAATCTTAGGCATAAGATTGTGAGATGCCCCTGAATTCATTAAGCAGTTATGCAACACCTTATCATGAATGTTCAATGAAGTGTAGAAGGGAGGGGAGGAGTCATCTCTATCCTCCACCAAATTCCCTAATATGACAACTGGCCTTTCATCTTGGAGTTTAACTAAGTCTGTAGAATGAGACTAAGGTTCGGGCTGCAACATTTTGGAGAGGCACCTTTTGAATTCTTCATGCTTGACTAGCTCAAAAATGGGTACATGGATTCTAATATCTTGTATTTCATGCTCAAAGTTGAAAGAGGAGGGGGGCATTAGAATTTCTCTCACTTCTATAACAATATTTTTGACCACTAGTGGGGGGTCTGTGCCTTTTTTTCCTTGCTTCGGTCTACAATATATTTAACAGGTTTCTCTACTCTGGTAGGCCGATCAGGGAAGTCATATTTCCCTTCTTTCTGTTTGGACTGTGGTTGGCCACTTCCCCTTTACTTAGCTCATTCAGTTGATTACTCATGAGGGCCTCTTCGTATGCAGACTGAGTTAAATGAGGGGACGAAGAGGTATCTCCAAGGCAATGGATTTTAGGATCAATATCTTCTTCCTCTTCATCTTCATCATTAACTAGGTTATTTTGGAGAGGAGTTTGTATTTTTTTATCATCTATGTCCCTGTTTCTCTGATCTCTTGGATGTTTTGAGGGGCATTAGTAGGTCTCCTTAATTTACCTATGTTATCAACATTTTTTGTAATTATATAGTTCTTTCTTGCTTCAAGTTTCACCTTCTCCATATCAGCGGGAAAAGATTTTACTAATTTTGTAAGATCATCAACTTGAGGGTGGGAAGCAAAGGAACCAGAGGTTGAAGTTTCATACCTCACCTTTCTTCTGTCTCTATCAGCCTTACTCCTAAGATTTTCAGTCGTCTGTTGTTCCTGAGTTTATACTTAAGGCTTCAAAGTATAATGTCAAGTCATCTAGAAATAAATAAGGTTTTAGTGTTGACAAGAAAATCAATACTTTTAGGAAAATGAAGCTATGGCATATTTTGAAGCTATCTTTGCCTAGCTTCCCAACATTCGCGGAAACTTATGTCATGTTCAATCACTGCCCATGAGCGTTCAAGCTCAACCTGGGTATTATTGGTCTCTAGAATGGTATTAAACAAGGTTAAATCAATGTTGGTCTGATCATTAAGACTGGGATCAATATTGGGTTGCCTTGCAACAGGTACAGTCATGAAAAAAAGAAATAATCAAAGAATCTATCATTTTTTAATATTTGTTTTTTCTGCTTTCAATTATATGAGAAAAGTTCCTAAAATTGAATTAATGGTATAACATCTCAAAGGTCATTTTTCATATCTGATTTAAATTTGAAAATAATGAATGTGATGAGAGAAAAACATAAAGTTGTTAAATGAAGCAAGGTGTCAATCACAAAAGAATCTCACTCCGCTACAGAAGAAGAAAATAGATGAGAAACCTTTAATGAAGCAATCTAACTAACTCTCAGGTCTTATATTTGCTAATAGAAAACATAGAGGAAAATCTATAAGCAATCAGATAACTAAATGAAACATATAACCATAGTAGAAGTTGTACTAAGTTGTGATTAAGCATTCATCAAAGATGTATGAATAAAGATGTTGAAATATGAAGGAATAGAAGAACACATAACTCAAGAGTGACGAAATATGGAGTCGTTGGTCTGTACTTGTATTAATTCTTGAAAATGAGAGATTTCTCTTTACAATTGGCAAAAAAACAACCTTCTTTTAGTCTTTTGAAAATATATTTATACAAGAGGTTCTCAACCCTAGGCGGTTGGAATTCTCATTATTCCCAGCTAATAACGGTTACAAAATGAAAAATTGAACCGTTAGACTTGGTTTTTTTCTATTTCTTTCTCATACCAATAAAAAAGGTATACATATGGTACTTCATTAATTCTTTGAAGTACTTCCTGCACCTTGCTTGAGACATTTGACGCACCTGCTTAAAAATTGTACTAATAGTCTAGAAGGTTTTGTCGCATCTTTTACCTCAAAAAGATACAACTTCTTTTGTAATTGTGGCAACATGTCTTCTATGTTTTTATCTTCAAAAGGAATTGGCTGTAACTGTAAATTTGTCTTTACCATTCATCTATCTATTTTAGCGATGTCAACCTTCTTTAGCTGTGAAATTTGAATCTGAGCTTCCTTGAGCTCTCTTTGATGTCAAGTTGATGAATTACAATGTTGATTTGTCCTAGTATCTCAAAAAAATCATCCTTTCCAATGCCTAGTGATTCTTTATTTAGCAAATCAAAAACCTCTTCACAATCCTCTTTTATTTCTTTGGCCATTCTTTTACTCTAGGCTATATTGGCCTCCCATGCCTTCAATATTATATCACCTCTTATTTGTTCTGCAATAGTCAACCTAGGAGTTACAGGTACTTCTTCTCTAGCCGATGACATGACCATTTTTTGAAAGGTGGTCTGGGCTGCAATAGCCTCTCCTTCTTTGAAACTGATCTTATCTAATGATTGATTTACTTCCTAAAAATGGTTTTGGATGATCTCTACCTTAGCCAAAAGGTTTTGTTGTGCTATTTCCAGTTTATTTAGCACTTCTAATGCTTGAGCTTGGAACAATGCTATATCCATAACCATTTTCTTAGTGGAACTTACCTTGTTTTGTAATTGTTTAACCAACTCATCTTGCTGGACAAGACTGGACTTGAGTAGTTGGATTTCTTGTCTATCAATAGCTCTATCCTTTTCAAATCCTTTATTGACCTCATCTCTGATATTCTTCATTGTATTCCTTATTTAATATCGCAACTGACTTATCATCCAATTTCTCTACTTCATCCTTTCTTTCATATTATCAACTGATAATAGGTTAGTTGTTGCAAGAGCTCCCAAAGAGACCGCTACCTCTGTAGCAAAGTCTTCATCTTCCAAATTTTTTCCATCCAATAATACTCTGTGCTTTTTTACCATTGCACCCTCTTTCTGGTGCATTTCTTTCTTTACCATAACTTTCCTTTTCTTACTTAAAAAGAAATTTCTAGGAAGTATTTCTTCAATAGGGATAGGTGTGAGATCCCCTATGAATATTACCTCTTCATTAGGGTTTCCTCTGGTGAATTGTAATGGCGTGATAGCCTCGATGGGGTTGTTGATTTCCGTGGATAAATGTTTTGTGGCTCCATCTATAGATGATTTATCAGATGAAGACATTGGTTTATCTTCTCCTTGATTTTTTAATGTTTTTGATTGATCTTTGGACTGGTCATCAGATACCTCTGTCGCTGGGATATCCTTTTTCTGAGTTGAGATCTTAGAACTATCTGGGTTTTCTGGGGCTTCTTGTTTTCTAGAGCTCCCGACTTCTGGGTTATGGGTTTTTGTTTGCTGTGTAGCAGGAGGCATTAGGTTTTCCCCTTATAATATTACCAAAAGACTACTTCTTCGATGTTTTGGAAATTGTAAAACTCAACCATTTCACCAGGTGGTAGAGCTCGAACTCAACTCAGAACTTCTTGGTAAGATCTTACTACTCGGAACATTTCGTCCTGAGAGGACTCCTCATCTTCATATTTTTTTAGAATACAATTGGCCATATGATTACCCATGACCTTTTGCGGGTTGTGTTTCTTTAATTCAATGTTAACCAGTTTTATCTCTTCTAAGGCTGTAGCCTCCACTTTGGAATGGCTGAAATCTAACAAATAAAATGCACCGATCTATAAGGGAAACAATGGCCATACCTTTTTTTGCACTGCTTTAAGTTCTTTGCTAATCCCGCTGAGTATAGTTTTTCATGTGACCTTGCGACACACCAGTCGGTCTAGTAGAAATTTCGGTAGAGCATAGGGGGGAACTGAACAACCGAAAACTCTGATATAAGAGAAGTGTTCCTTGATGTACCAGTCTTCCACCTTCTCTAGGTTGGCTGAAACTATGACTAAAATTCTAGGAGGTGAGTGACCAAAAATAGCAGTATGCATTGACACTACTACCCATTAGAGATTTCATAAAAGGAATCCTTTGCCTTATCTTCCCAGAGTTTTGAATGATAAACATGAATTGGTTCTACACTATCTGGAGTCCAACTCCAGCCCATCATTGGGAAAGATGTCATGAAATAGATGGCGTCCATAAT
This sequence comes from Picea engelmannii, assembly GCA_009831015.1. Classification (NCBI taxonomy): domain Eukaryota; kingdom Viridiplantae; phylum Streptophyta; class Pinopsida; order Pinales; family Pinaceae; genus Picea; species Picea engelmannii. The sequence goes on along the minus strand of ML777807.1, from coordinate 719,761 downwards.
ATAAGATGGCATGAAGAATGAAGTTGGTTTCCCTTTGGATTTCTTTGTTTGGTATTCTGTAATTTCACTGGCCAGACTATCCGACAATATCTTGGCCCAGTTGAAAGAATAACCTTCCACCACTGTGTGTATAATGGGTACCCATGGTAAAAATAAATGGGTTATGTTCTCTTTTCCATAGAGTCTACATATCATCATGGATATATACATGAACTGTGGTTCTAGCGATGAGATTGAATATATGTCGTTAGAATCAGCTCTGAACTTTTCGGGGTGTGAACACCAATCCTTGATCAAATCGAAAAGACTCTTTCCATATTGATCACACTCCTTCTTATTAAAATTCACTAGAAAACTGGAATTATAAATGAAGTTTGAATTTGTGGACAATTTATACATCACTTGTATATGTTCCGATCGAAATGACCCAACAACTACCTTATGAGAATTGAATATAGTTCTAGTTGGAATATCTACATGATCCAATGGCCATCCAATCATGTCGGTGTAAGGTAAAATCCTTGGCCTTGTTGCTACCTTATACAGCTCTGCTTGAGCGATAATCTTATATTTAGTAGGTAAGTTATCCTTTTCGTTGTCGTTTGAATCATCGAGGCAGTTTACCACTTCGTATTGTATGGTGTTGAACACATGCATCTAGGTTTTAACTATGCTTATACTTCTAGGAAAAGTATCAGAAATAACGTTTGTGTTCTGGCCATAACTTTCATCAGTTGCTTTAGGCGCTTTCTGTGGAGCCATGATATCAAATTTCAGAGTTTTATTACCTATTACAGAGAATGAGAATGTAGAAAACTAGTTATTTCACTAAGCCAGCTCTATGAAAACAAGAATGTAATTCAAAACTAAAAAATATTTTTACCTTAAATGCATAAACCATGTGTATACCTTCACTGACAATGCATTTAATTTCTTTAATAAAAAAGATTTGGGCATCAAAATCGGAACTTGTTTGGAATCATTTCCCTAAATCAGATATTAATGTCATTAATGCTCGATAACTCAGGAAAAGCACATAATTTGAATGTATCTGATTTATTATTAAGAAATAGATTAATTAGAGTATAATCCTCATTTAATACATTAATTAATCATACTTATCATTTAATCAAGTTTCGGCGTTTCGGATCTTGGGGATCTTTATAACAGTTTTAAATAAGACTTATGAAATGACAAGTTGCGATAGGTTTAATTACGTATAATCGTTTTTAACTCTTCTAATTAATCGTAATTAGTTTTAGAATGGCGGGGTTTTGGGACTTCAAAAGATTGTGTATGTAAGATCTCCCAAATCACAAAGTCGCGATGAGATTTACTTATCGTTAATATTTATTAATCTTTAATTAACTTGGCTTAACATTTAATACTTTCATGAATTCAAGAATCAGGGCTTCAAAGATGCTCAATGTTGAACCTTCATACTTCGCAAAACTTCGACTCCCAAAATTTTGAAAGAAAACCTTTATATAAATTGATTCATTAATAAATAGGAGGCTCCATAATCTCTTAAGAAATTTAGACCGTTGGATTAATCAGATGACTTCATTCGACGATGATTATCCAAGTGCATTTTTTTGGTTTTTATTTAAACAAAAATGAAACTTATTTTACTCTAAAGTTTAGAATAATATGTATGTTTCAACATAGGCTCCATCTAGGGATCTTGTCTCCCTACGGGATGAGAAGAACAACAGACCAAGTGCCTTTATTGGGTAAATGGAGTCACTATTGCATTTATGTGAAACACATCTGAAGAAGACACAAAGAAGGATTTTAGAATTTCATCCTTATCTTTGAAAACTTTGAAAACTTAATCATTCTCTAATTCTCGAGTTAGGCTTATCAATGGCTTTCCTTTCCTAAAACTGACTTCATATTTGTATAAGATAATCAAAACAACCTTAATCATTCTACCAGGGTTTATTTGATTTTGTTCACATCAAGGTAAAGTAATTTCATTATTTTAAGTTAGGGAGTCCCTATCTGGATTAGAATGTAGATCTAGTAAAAAATAACTAGTTATCATAGCACCTTATAACTCATGTATAACAACCTAGCAGATATTGTAGACATTGCTTCACTGACAATGAGCTTGTTCAGTACCCCGATGAAGTTATCAGATTTCCCACATTGAATTTCCTTTCACCACTTCAATTAGTAATTCATCATTTAAATGATGAGATGAGGGAAATCACTTAATGAATTTCCTTTCATCATCTCTTTTGGACTAGATGGGGGCAATCATGTTATGAATTTCCTTTCACCTTCTATTTTGTTTTAAAACATGAAGTGGGGTCAATCAATCGGTATGCAATATACTCGGGAAGATATCTATTTATAATTTTACAATAGAGGTCTTTCAACTCACTTTGATTGCTCTGGACTAATCCTTCCCTGACCTTCAAAACATCTTCGCCTTCAGGAAAGTTCTCAAGGGAAGTTTTTTTTATTTTTTTATTTTTTAGGGACTTTCCTTGAGAGAAACTAATCAGTTTAATCCTGTTAAAAGGACTAAGATAGTTAGGATTAACCTAGACATACTTTTGGTTCAGTTAAAGTTAGAGGAATTATAGAATCTTTACCTATTCTCGTTTCGAAGATTTGTTTATGAATTTCCAAAATTAAGGTGAGACCTTTCTCCTCTGTGAAGCTCATGGGATGATATCAAGAATCTCGTGAATATATAGATTGAAAATGAACAGGGGAACAGAAAGAAGTTCCATATGTTCTGTTGTAGGTACAATCATTTTTAACAAGCTTCTTACTCAACCCTTGAAACTTTTCTTTAAAGTCTTTTTATTTTTATTTCTTATATATATATATATATATATATATATATATATATTTGGTTCAGAGAAATTTTTTAAACAATTAAAAGTAGCTTTCATTTCTCTAATTAAAGATTTGGTGAGGATATTAGTAAACATAAGATTTTTGTCTTACTCATCAACATCTCCTAGAAAATTTTAACTTAAGTTTACAAGACAAAAGTTCATACCTCAGAATTTGTTTATACTTCCAACCAAGAAGACTATTACTTTATTACCTGTTTCAAGAGAAATTTAACGTGAGTATCTATGCATGTCACCTTTTTGACATCTCAAGTCTCTCAGCTATCGGCAAGTATCCTGAAATAAGACAAACATGATAGTTGTCAGGAAATCTTGTAGATTAGAAACATACTTATTGCATATTTTGATTTTTTGATTTTTTTTTGAAATTGACTAACCTGTTTCTATTTACAGTAAAAATAACAATAAAAACTTACCGAAGGAAAGGTAATTATAGACAAAAAATGAAACCAAACCGGTATGTACAATGAGGATTTGGAAACGTATTACTGCATGAAATGCTTGAGGTAACGCTTAGTGATAGGGACATTAAGAATCTTTTCGTCGAGATTTTCTAACAAAAATTCATTCTTTCGTTCAGAGGCTTTAATTTTGTACGGTCTGCACCAGATTTGGTCAAACTTACCATGCTTCCCGACATATTTTTTCATGGCTTCCCATTTTAGAACCAAATCACCAAGGAGAAATTTCCTATCTTTAGATTTTTTATCAAATAAGGCTTTCATGTTATCTTGATATTTCTGTAGTTTTTCATCTACTTCAGCCCTATTTTCCCGAGCTTCAATCAATTGATTTATCCTCTTGGTAATGTTATTTGGCTCTTCTTTTGATTCTTTCCAGAGTTTCATTACTGGCAACGCTATATTTATGGGTAAAACAACGTCAGTACCATATACCATCTGAAATGGAGACATTCTGATTGACCGTTTGTGCCTATCTTGTTATCCCATAAGGAATATTTCAAATGTACATGCCATGCTTTCTTATTTTTGGTCAGTACTTTTTTAATTATAGTGATCAAGCTTTTGTTATATGACTCGGATAATCCATTTCCCTGTGGATAGTAGGTCGTAGAGTGCCCTAGCACAATGTTGTACTTTTGACAAAAACTTATCATGGCCATGGATTTGAAAACTTGAGAATTATCAGTAACTATCTTTCGAGGGTAGCCAAATCTTGATAAAATATTCTCCTCTAGGAAACTGATCACTACTGCGTCAGTTGCATTTCGTGTAGGAATGGATTCCACCCATTTAGTAAAATAGTCAATAGCGGTCAGAATCTATTTATGTTGAGCACTCAAGTGTGGATGAATTTCACCAATAAAATTAAGACCCCATTGCTGAAATGGAGCTTAAGTTTCAACTGGAACTAAAGGTAATGCCGACATTTTTTGTTTGCCTGTGAACAATTGACAAAGGTTACAAGCTTTGACTTTAGCATTTACATTGATGAATAATTTCGGCCAATAATATCCAACTCTTAAGATTTTGTAAGTCGTTTCTCTTCAAGCATGATGTCCTCCAGACACTCCTTTGTGAAATGCATTTATGACTTTTTGTGTTTCAGATTCTACTAAACAACTCATTAAGAAACCGAGAGGATCTTTCCAATATAATTGACCATCTACAATACAATATTTTACAACGTGTAACTTCAATGTTCTATCTTTAGATGGGGTCAGGTCACTGGGACATTGAAGGTTCAGTAGATAAGAAACAACGTCACTATACCAAGATGAAGAAGAGATTTTTTCTAAAATTTCAGTTGTAGGTATAGTAACATCCAGTTCATCTATCTCTAAAAATCCTTTGTACTCCTACAGAGGATTTATTTTGAGTGCTTTTAAATTTGATTCAGCCAATAATTTCGCCAAGCCCTGACCTTTAACAAGTTTGGTCGGCTTAACTTCCAGGTCGAACTCCTGAATTTTGGCTAACCATATGCCCCTTCTTCCATCACTATCAAGTTGAACCAATATATCCTTAACATAACTAGTAGGTACATAAGCAATAATCTTTGAATGTAGTACATAGGTTCTGAAAGATTTGAGGGATTTCACCATTGCGTAATCTTGCTTTTCCAATATATCATATTTTAGCTCAGCATCTCTGAGACTTTTACTAAATAATGCAATTGGCTACTCAAAACCCTCATCATTCTTTTGCAACAGTACCACTACAATAGTATGTTCAGAAGCGAATGAAAAAATCAAAATTTTTTTCATATAATCTGGGCTTGCCAATACCGATGCTTCACCTATAACCTTCTTAATACATTTGAATGCCACCTTGGCCTTGCTTGTCCACTTGACATCGCTATCTTTCTTAAGCATATTTGTAATCAATTTTACAATTTCAACAAAATTCAGGATGAATCTTCTCAAAAAAATTATTTTTACTAAGAATGACTGAATTTCTTTTCTATTCCTAGGAATATTAATAGCATCTATAGTTTCATTCCTTTTCGGGTCAATTTTAATTCCATCCCTAGACACTATATGGCCCAAGAGTTTACCTTATTGCATTTCAAAATGAGATTTCTTGGGATTCAGAGACAAACCAAATATGCGACATTTTTCAAAAGTCTGCTTGAGGTGTACTAGATGTTCTACATCAAATTTAGAAAACACAGTTAGATCATCAAGATAAATAGCAACAAACTTGTCTCTTTCACCGACAAAGGCACTGTCCATAGCTCGTTCGAAAGTTGCTACTGCATTCATTAAACAAAAAGGCATTTTATCATACATAAAGGTACCCCAAGGGGTAGTGAAGCATTTTTCTCTTTATCATCTTCATGTACTGCAATTTAATTGTAGCCTGAAAAGCCGTCAATCATAGACATTCTATTTGCTCCAACTACTTTCTCTAAAACGTGATCCATTTTAGGCAATGGATAATTGTCTTTGAGTGATGATCAGTTTAAATTTCTTAAGTCTACGCACAGTCTGATTTCACCATTTTTCTTTCTTACCGGAACCAAATTAGCTACCCACTCAGAGTATCTCAGTGGGACAATGATCTTGGCATCCAGAAGTTTCTTTACTTCTTTTTCTATCATGGTCATTAATATATGATTTATTTGTCTGAGCTTCTGCCTAAATGGTTTGACACCTTGCTTCAGAGAAATTTTTTGTTCCATTATGGTGGTATCATAAGTTCTTAATTCATCATCGGACCAAGCAAAAACATATTTATATTGTTTGAGAAACTCAACATATTTACTTTTTATTTCAAGAGGAAGGTACTTAGATAATTTTACCAACCTAGGATTTTCTTTGGTGCCTATATCACAATCTTCAACTTCTTCTGGTTGAGGCTGTAAAGTAGACTTCAAAGGAATGTCGTCACGATTAAATAACCTCTCCAAGGGGATCAGACCTTTAGGGATCTGATTATTTTTCAAAATAAGCATACGATGATTAGCAATATTATTTTGAAATTCTTGAGGATCTTCCCCTTCCTGCATAATCCAAGCGGGATCATTCTGATTTTCTTGGTCGATATGTGTTTTGTCAAAGTCATCCACCATTTCTAAAAATGGTCTAATTTGTTCATTATCCTCGAAAGCCTACCAATGTTTAATATTATTCGATATGGAAGGTCTATGTCTCATCTCTATATGGTATTTAAGTTTGAAAACTGTAGGAGGCACAAACGTTGAGGCTGCTTTGACCAATGAATATGCCCGTTGATTTTCTGTTCTAGGGATGTAATGAACTTTAACGGATGAGAAAAAATTATCAATCAAATCCCAGGAACAATTTATATAAGATGTCAACCTTGGGTGCTTAGCCTGGTACTGACGATTAATTTGTTTTATGATTATTTCCGCATCACCATAGACTTCTAAGTTCTTAATTTTTAATTTCCTGGCAGCTTCTAATCCTAATACCAAGGCTTCATATTCACATACATTGTTAGTGTAATCTATGTCCCACTGTAACCTCCAAGAAAAAGGAATAATAAACTCATCGTCGAGTGCCACAAATAGCACTCCAGCTCCTACTCCTTCACAAGATGAAGCACCATCAAAATGCATTTTCCAAACTCGAGTACTATATACATCTTTATTTGTCTTTTATGTTTTTTCTTTTTCTATACAATCTTCTTCTATACATTCATTTAAATCATCATCAATGGATAAAATACAATTTCAAAAATCTTGATCTGCAATATAAACATGGTAGTTATTTGGGTTGAGCAGATCACTTACTGTAAACGCCAACCTTGTTTCTCTGTACAAGTGAGTGAACTGTCCACCGAAGATCGGGATTGTGGTGTATGTCATGTCAAGTTGGAGGGATCCTCCAAGTTTGACGCCCCAAGACATGGATAACAACATGCCATACTTTGGAGGTATATCATCAACAACCACATCCATCATAACACTTTTTACAAGAATCTGTGCAAGATTAACTACTAACTCTTTTATCATACCCACACATTTAACCTTTCTCGAATCAAAAGAATACAAATCTCCATATGGTCGAATGATTTCAAGACCAAGTCTATCCATAATAGCTTTGGGCATCATATTGTGAGAAGATCCAGAATCCAACATGCAATTATGGAGCAGTTGATCGTGCACAATTAGCGTAATATAGAAAGGAGCGACAGTATCTCTGGCACCTTCAAAATGTGGACCAAAAATTATATTTGTCTTATCATCTTCTAAATTTATCACGTCAGCCTGACTTTCATTATCTGGAAAATTAATCATTTTAGTAATTTTCTTTCTGTATATAGGATTTTTTGCCAGTTCAAGTAGAGGTACAGGGATTTTGATTTTATTAATTTCATTTTCTAGACTGAAATTTCCCGTTGTCTAATCAACTTCTTTGGTTTGGATTTCTATCTCCTTCTTTTTTGGTTTATTAATTTGTGATGCTTTTGTTTCAGCTGTTTTTGTTTCTGCCATGGGAATTTCTAATTTTCTGGTATTAATAACTAGTGTTCCTGTTGGCTTTGTCTTGGTAGACTATGTATCAACAGTCTTGGTTTTAACAGTTTGTTTTTCAACAGCTTTTGGAGTTGCCTCGTCTGTTTCCCTTCTCAGAAAAATTTTCTTCGGTGGGGCAGTTGTGACATTTATGCTTCTAGGCCTTAGATTATGTTTATATTGGAGCTCAACCATTATATTATCAATGATTCCTTGATAAGACAAATTCTATGTAATATTTCTATTCTCTTCATTTTTAGACTTGTATTATGTATTTAAATATTTTTCATAATCGTGTCTCGTCAAATAAGGTTCTTGACAATCATCGCCAAATTTATTCACATCTTCTTCTAACTCCTCAAAATTTTGCATGTCCTCTCCCCTTATAAAATTTTTTGTTTTTGAAGGGGGGCTGAATCTTTTGATCTTCATTTTCGATTTGTCTTTGTTTCATTTGAGGATTAGGATTTCTTCTGAAATATTTCCTAGGGAACTTATCATTCTTAGATTGATCCAATTCCATTTTTGATATTTTATTTGACAATTCTTTAATTATGCTTGTCATGTCATCCATCTTATCTTTTGAAGACCTCCCAGATCTAGAGGGTCCTTCTTGTTCTCTGTACCGTCCAGTTTCTTTATTTCACGATTCAAATTTAGCTTTTAACTTTCTTGATGTCATCATGTTTGATTCAATTTCTACAGCGTCATCCTGCATTTTAGTGAGATCAACAAATCTCCTTTCTCTTAACAACAGAACGAAATATGGATCAAAATCCCCAACAAAAGTTACTTTCACTATAGGTTCAGAAGGTTTAACCTCAGCTAGAATCTTATTATATAATTTATTAAATCTTTGATTAAACTCAAGAACTGATTCTGAATTTTTCTTTCTCAAAGCTCCAAATTTGGTTAGATAATAAAGACGATCTTTCCTTTCTCCCCATTGTCTGATAAAAGAATTTTCCTACTCATCATATGATCCTATGGATCTTTCTGGTAGTCCTTGGAACCAGGTTCTCACCTGTCTTTTGAAAGTTTGAACTAGGAGTCTTGAATAAACATCCTCGTGTTCAAGACCAAGGATGTCAGCAAATTGATCAAAGAAATTTATGTTTTCGGTAGCACTCAATTCTCCTTTCTCAGTGAACTTCGACAGGTTTTTCATATAATTTTCGGGTAAGTCATGGAGAGGAATTGGGAGAACCAAAGAAGCATATCTAGCAGCTACCTTAGCAAAAATTCTAGTCGGTGAGGGTGGTCCTTGACCGGCTCCTCCTCCTCCTGCACCATGTCCTCCTGCGCCACCTACTACGGCCACAACCATTTATGACTTAAGAGATGAAACTTTGGGATTGTTGAAAGGCTTTTCAAGAATGTGTAGTGACCTTTCGGCTCCTTCAAAATTAAGTGAAAAAGTTTCAGGAGACAAAAAATTAGAAAATATAGGAACAAAGAAATGTGGACTGGATTCTTCGTATTTGTAGGGTGTATACTCAGGAGAACCAATAGGAGTCAAGTTTGGGTAATATATATATTCCCTAGAGCTTCGAGGGGTTGGAATTTTGTCAACTTTAATCTCAAAAGAAACCAACTCTGGTTTTAGGGTTTCGGCCTCAAGTTTATCAGAAGATGTTTCACCGAAAAGGGGTTGGATAGGAACTTCATGTGAAGTTAACGGTTCCAATAGAACTTTAGTATTTGATTTGGGTTGATAAACCTTACTCGCTGATGTAATAGTCTGTTTAAGGTATCCCCTTGATTTAAAAAAAAAAAAAAACGGGGTCAGATACAGGCGAGGTTTGCTTATTGTATGGATTCTTTCTGTTATTCTTTCGATTAAATGCCAGTTTATTAATCGTGGATTCACCAAGTGAAAGATAAAAATATCCTTATAATGTATTCAGTATTCGCTCACTATCAAAGAAAGAAACTTACCAATGTCATTCTCCCAGGGAAAAATAACTTTGTTTCTCCATCCCCGGCAACGATGCCAAAAAGATGTTGTTCCTGAGTTTATACTTAAGGCTTCAAAGTATAATGACAAGACATCCAAAAATAAGTAAGGTTTTAGTGTTGACAAGAAGATAAATACTTTTAAGAAAATGAAGCTATGGCAGATTTTGAAGCTGTCTTTGCCTACCTTCCCAATGATCACAGACACTTATGTCACGTTCAATCACTACCCATGAGCGTTCAAGCTCAACCCGGGTATTAGCGGTCTCTAGGATGGTATTAAACAAGGTTAAAGCAATTTTTTATGATCATTAAGACCGGGCTCAATAGTGGGCTTCCTTGCAACAGGTACAGTCATGGAGAAAAGAAATAATCAAAGGATCTGTTATTTTTTAATATTTGTTTTTTCTACTTTCAATTATATGAGAAAAATTCTTAAAATCAACTTAATGGTATAACAACTCAGAGGTCGTCTTTCATATCTGAGTTAAATTTGAAAATAATGAATGTGATGAGAGAAAAACATAAAGTTAAATGAAGCAAGGCTTCAATCACAAAAGAATCTCACTTTGCTACAGAAGAAGAAAATAGATGAGAAACCTTTAATGAAGCATAAAATGTAGCAATCTAACTAACTCTCGGATCTTATATTTGCTAATAGAAAACACAGAGGAAAATCTGTAAGTAATCAGATAACTAAATGAAACATATAACCATAGTAGAAGTTGTACTAAGTTGTGATTAAGCATTCATCAAAGACGTATGAATAAAGATGTTGAAATATGAAGGAACAGAAGAACACATAACTCAAGAGTGACGAAATATGGAGTCTATGGTCTGTACTTGTATTAATTGTCGAAAAGGATAGATTTCTCTATTACAATTGGCAAAAATCCATCCTTCTTTTAGTCTTTTGAAAATATATTTATACAAGAGGTTCTCAACCCCAGGCGGTTGGAATTCTCATTATTCCTAGCTAATAACGGTTACAAAATGAAAACTTGAACTGTTAGACTTGGTTCTTTTCTATTTCTTTCTCATACCAGTAGAACATGTATACATATGTTACTTCATTGATTCTTTGAAGTACTTCCTTCACCTTGCTCGAGACATTTGATGCATCTTCTTAGAAATTGTACTAATAGTCTAGAAGGTTCTGTCACATCTTTTACCTCAAAAAGATACAACTTCTTTTGTAATTGTGGCAACCTGTCTTCTATGTTTTTATCTTCAGAAGTCATTGATTGTAACTGTAAATATAGCTTTACCAGCCATCTATCTATTTGAGCGATGTCCACCTGCTTTAGCTGTGAAATTTCAATCTGAGCTTCCTTTAAGCTCTCTTTGATGTCAAGTTGATGTTTTACAATGTTTATTTTTCCTAGTATCTCAGAACAATCATCCTTTCCAATGCCTATTGATTCTTTATTCAGCAAATAAAAAACCTCTTCACAATCCTCTTTTATTTCTTTGGCCATTCTTTTACTCTCGGCTATATTGGCCCCCCCATGCCTTCAATATTATATCACCTCTAATTTGTTCTGCAACAGTCAATCTGGGAGTTACAGGTACTTCTTCTCTATCCGATGACATGACCACTTTTTGAAAGGTGGTTTAGGCTGCAGTAGCCTCTCCTTCTTTGAAACTGATATTATCTAATGATTGATTTACTTCTTGAAAATTATTTTGGATGATCTCTACCTTAGCCAAAATTCTTTTTTGGGATATTTCCAGTTTCTTTATCACTTATGATTCTTGATCTTGGAACACTGCTCTATCCATAACCATTTTCTCAGTGGAACTTACCTTGTTTTGTAATTGTTTAACCAACTCATCTTGCTAGACAAGACTAGACTTGAGTAGTTGGATTTCTTGTCTATCAACAGCTCTAACCTTTTCAAGTCCTTTATTGACCTCATCTCTGATATTCTTCTATGTATTCATTATTTGATCTCGCAACTGACTTATCATCTGATTTCTCTGCTTCAGCCTTTCTTTTAGATTATCAACTGAGAATAGTTTAGTTGTTGAAAAATATCCCAAAGAGCATGCTACCTCTGTAGAAAAGTCTTCATCTTCCAATTTTTTTCCATTCAATAATACTCTGTGATTTTTGACCATTGCACCCTCTTTCTGGTGCACTTATTTCTTTACCACAACTTTCCTTTTCTTACTCAAAAAGAAATCGGTAGGAGGTATTTCTTCAATAGGGATAGGCATGAGATCCCCTATGAATATTACCTCTGCATTAGGGTTTCCTCTAGTGAAATGCAATGGTGTGATAGCCTCAATGGGGTTGCTGATTTATGTGGATAAATGTTTTTCGGATCCATCTATAGTTGATTTATCAGGTGAAGGCAGTGGCTTATCTTCTCCTTTCTTTTTTAATGTTTATGATTGACCTTTGGACTAGTCATCAAAGACCTCTATCGATGGGATATCCTTTTTCTGAGTCAAGATCTCAAAACTATCTGGGTTTTCTGGGGCTTCTTGTTTTCTAGAGCTCCCAACTTATGGGTTCTAGGTTTTTGTTTGCTGTGTAGTAGGAGGCATTAGGTTTTCCCCTTGTAATACTTTTGGAAGACTACTTTTTCAGTGTTTTTGGAAATTGTGAAACTCAACCATTTCACTAGGTGGTAGAGCTCAAACTCGGCTCAGAACTTCTTGGTAATATCTTACCCCTCGGAACATTTCGTCCCAAGGGGACTCCTCATCTTCATATTTTTTTATATTACAATTAGCCATATGATTACCCACGACCTTTTGCGGGTCGTGTTTCTTGAATTCAATCTTAACCAGTTTTATATCTTCTAAGGCTACAGCCTCCACTCTGGAATGGTCGAAATCTAGCAAATAAAATGCATTGATCTGTAAGGGAAAAGATGGCCATACCTTTTCTACATTGCTTTAAGTTCTTTGCTAATCCCGTCGAGTACAGTTTGTCATGCAACCTCGCGGCACACCAGTCGGTCTAGTAGAAATTTCGGTAGAGCATAGGGGGGAACTGAAAAATTGAAAACTATGATATAAGAGAAGTATTCCTTGATGTACCAGACCGCCACCTTCTCTAGGTTAGCCGCAACTACGTCTGAAATTCTAGGAGGCGACTGACCAAAAATAGTAGTATGCATCGACACCGCTACCCAATTACAGATTTTATAAAAGAAATCATTTGCCTTATCTTCCCATAGTTTTGAATTATAAACATGAATTGGTTCTACACTATCTGGAGTCCAACTCCAGCCCATCAGCGAGAAAGGCGTAATGAAACAGTTGGTGTCCATAATATAAGTTGACATGAAGAATGAAGATGGTTTCCATTTGGATTTCTTTGTTTGGTATTCTGTAATTTCACTGGCCAGACTATCCGACAATATCTTGGCGTAGTCAAAAGAATAACCTTCCGCCATTGTGTGTATAATGGGTAGCCATGGTAAAAATAAATGGGTTCTATTCTCTTTTCCATAGAGTCTACATATCATCATGGCTATATACATGAACTGTCATTCTAGTGATGAGATTGAATATATGCCGTTAGAATCGGCTCTGAACTTTTCGAGGCATGAACACCAATCCTTGATCAAATCGGAAAGAAACTTTCCATATTGATCACACTCCTTCTTATTAAAGTTCACTAGAAAACTGACATTATAAACGAAGTTTGATGTCATGGACAATTTATACATCACCTGTATATGTTTCGGTTGAAATGACCCAACAACTACCTTCTGAGAGTTGAATATAGTTCTAGTTGGGATATCTACATGATCTAGTGGCCATCCAATCATGTCGGTGTAAGGTAAAAGCCTTGGCCTTGTTGCTACCTTATGCAGCTCTGCTTGAGCGATAATCTTATATTTGGTAGGTAAGTTATCGCTTGAATCATCAGGGCAGTTTACCACTTTGTATTGTATGTTGTTGAACACATGCATCCAGGTTTTAACTGTGCTTATACTTCTGGGTGAAGTATCAGAAATAACGTCTGTGTTATGGCCAGAACTTTCTCTACTTTATTTAGGCACTTTCTGTGGAGCCATGATATCAAATTTCACAGTTCTATTACCTATTACAGAGACTGAGAATGTAGAAAACTAGTTATTTCACTAAGGAAACTCTATGAAAACAAGAATGTAATTCGGAACTAAAAAATCTTTTTACCTTAAACACATAAATCATGTGTATACCTTCATTAACAACGCGTTTAATTTATTTAATAAAAAATATTTGGGCGTTAAAATCGGATCTTATTTGGAATCATTTCCCTAAATCATATATTAATGTCATTAGTGGTCGATACCTTGGGAAAAGCGCAGAATTTGAATGTATCCGAGTTATTATTAAGCAATAGATTAATTAGAGTATAATCCTCATTTAGTACATTAATTAATCATACTCATCATTTAATCAAGTTTCAGCGTTTCAGATCTCGGGGATCTTTATAACAGTTTAAAATAAGACTTACGAAATGCGAAGTCGCGATAGGTTTAATTAAGTATAATCATTTTTAACTCTTCTATTAACCACGATTAGTTTTATAATGGTAGGGTTTCGGGTATCAGGACTTCAAAATATTTTATATGTAAGAGCTCCCGAATCACGAAGTCGCGATGAGATTTACTTATCGTTAATCTTTGTTAATATTTAATTAAACCTATTTAACATTTAATACTTTTCGTGAATTTGGGAATCGAGGCTTCGAATATGCTCAACGTTGAGCCTTCGTACTTCGTGAAACTCCGACTCCTGAAATTTCGAAATAAAACCTTTATATAAATTGATTCATTAATAAATAGATGGCTCCGTAATCTCTTAAGAATTTTAGACCATTGGATTAATCAGAAGGATTCATTCAATGATGATTATCCAAGTGCATTTTTTTGGTTTTTATTTAAACAAAAATGAAACTTATTTTAGTCTAAAGTTTAGAATAATTTGTATGTTTCAACACCGCCAATATATTGGATTCTACTTCAAGGGTTTCATTTTGTATATGAACTAAGGAGGTAGCTCTTCTTTCTCTCAATAGGAGGCAAAAATTGGGGTCAAAAGCACTAGCATAAGTCATCTTGGTAAACATTTTTGTAGGTTTAATTTCAGCGGGAATCTTTTTATACATCTTATTAAATCTTTTCGAGAAGTGTGAAACAGATTCCCCTTCTTCTTTCTTAAGTGCCCCGAATTCTGTAATATAATAAAGGAGATCTTTTTTATTCCCGCAATTTCTTAAGAAAGAATCATCCAAAGAAGCAATCTCGTTAATAGATCTATGAGGAAAGTCCTTAAACCAATCCCTAGCATCACCCTCAAGTCTTTGTACAAAAAATCTCATCCACACATATTCATTTTCGATGGCCTGAATCTCTACAAATCTATAAAAGGATGCAAGGTGTTGTTTTGCAGTCACATCTCCCTCCCCTGTGAACTGGGGCATGTAATTAAGGTAGTCTGTGGCTAGGAGAGCATTCATAGGCTGAGGTAAAACCAGAGGGGTGTATCTAGTAGCCAATATCTTAGCCATCCTTTTCCTAGGAGAATTAGCACCTGCCATTTGACATGAACTGGAGGAGAACCAAGAGGATATGGAGTTCGGATAGGCGATAATGTGGTCGTGCTTCTGGGAGAAAAAGGAAAAGGTTGAGTGTTAGGAGATAAATATGAGGGGCTAGAGGTAACAGAGGTTTCCCCTTCTGTAACTGCAACAACTCTAATAGGAGGAGGAGTAGGAAAGTCTTCTAAGGTCAAAGATCTCTCCTTCCACTTCACAACTTCAGGGGAGAAAGGAGTGTCAAATCTCTCTCCTTCCAAACCAATAATAGGAGGGGACAAATCGGCAGGAAAACTCCCAAAACTTAAATTTCTTGAAACTCCAGCAGTTTGTATAATAGGAGAATCAAAAACAATTAATGGAGTTTGTAAAGAGGGATTATGAAAATTATTAGAAAAACTTGGTACCACAGTAAAGGTACCTTTTTGAGCGATCCTTCCCTTTCTGATAATTTCCTCTAGGCCAGCTTCATAGGTTGCTAGAGGAAACAATGAAGTGGACCTCGTATGTCTACCTTTAGGAGCCAAAACTGAAACAGTGGAGTCGCCAGGTGCAAGTTTCAATATTCAATGGTATTGATATCTGATGCACCTTCAGAATCAGAGTTTCTTTGTCATTCTATCCCAGGGAAATCTCTTCAATTCGTTCCCTGACAATGGTGCTAGAAATGTTATCACTAGAAGTCACCTTCAGATTACATAGAAGGTAAGCCCAGTACCCATCATTTTGTGTAAGATTAATTGAGTTTTAAGAGGTCAAATGGAGAGGACTCAATGAAAATAATGTTCTAACTCAAAAATCTAGACTAGCATGCATAACTAATTGAGGTCTGGAATCAACTTCGGTCAGTAAGTTGGATTAAGGGTGAATAGAGGGAAGACTTTGGTGAGGATATTGTAGAGGTATGTTGTGGAAATCAGGTTTTCCAACATCCTAAGGAGTAAAAACTTAAACGCAAGATCCTCTTGAATTCAAATCTCAAGGAAATTGAAAGAAATTATAACAACACGATAATCAAACATTCATCATAATACAGTTACAACAATTCATGTGAATCGGTCATTCATGAACTCTCTCAGTATCAAAGGAAAATAAGATGGAGAAATAAAGATTACTTAGATTAACCAAGATGTCTAAAAAAAAAATACATAACCAAAGAACCAATGTTCTTCATAAAAATATTACAATAGCAGGGAGCCTAGCTCAACCATTCGACCTAAACAAAATATCAAAACTGCCTATATATACTAAAATGTTGCAACCACTAGGAATGTGATCAGATCACTGCCTTCAAAGCCTTCAGTCGTCGTTGTCTCTATCAGGTTGTGCAGACCTCATTATGTCAAACGTGAGCCAAGCATAGTTATGTGCTTTACAAGAAAAATTGCCCATAAGGAAGCTTCAGATCGTAAGTGCACCTTCATGGCTGCTCTCTATATCGTTTTCCATTTATGGGATGAGGCAAGGTTTCAACTACTACCCATAATCTTCAATAACTTTTTTCATTGGGATTAGGACTGGGCATGACACCCATAATTGTTCTCTGACAGTGCCAATGACTTATGCGAGTCCACCCTGATGCCTTGAGGCCATGGATGGTCTTTGTCTATGACCAATGTGAGCTTTGAATATGTCATTCCAATAGCGTATGTGCATGAGTGATGTGGAGCGAGGTGCTTAGTGAAAAATCGCATTGCCCAACAAGTGAGCGATGACCATGTGGAAGGAAGTGATTGAGGTAGCGAGGGCTAGGATGAGGTTGTGGTGGCAAGGGAAAGGTAGAGGTAGTAGAGGAACCAGGGAGGTGTGATAGGTGGGGAGGAAGTGATGTGTAAGGGAGAGTGGAATGCGAGTGGGATAGATGTCGAGAGGGTGCTTGAGCTGCTTAGGCCTCCAATCTTTTCGTTTTCCCTGTGGAAATCATGAGCAAAATGCCACATGATTTACACTATAATCCTCTTGAGGGTAAACCTCATTTTTTGTCTAATTCTTCAGAAACAGTCTACATCTCCTTGTGTTAACATATAGGCTCCATGGGGGATAGATGCCTCCCTATGAGGCTCTAAGAACTTCTTTTGTAGTTTCAGTGCCTTAGTATTGGGTTGTGGATTCACTTATAAAAACCAAAAACAAAAGAAAAATGTTATTTACAATGACATGGGAAGCCACTCATGGATTAAGTAAAACACTTCTTTAGAAAATGCCCATTTATAGGGCTACCAAAAACTTCACCATCCTCCAAATCATGCAACTTGTAATTGTTATTTGAAAAAATGTCAGAAATTTTGAAGGGGACGATCCATAAGGCATCGAATTTACCGTGCTTGTATTTATATTTCTTAGATGCATCCCACTTGAGAACTAGATCTCCCAGTTGGAAATCCTCTTTGTTAACCCTCTTGTCAAATACACGCTTGATCTTCTGTTGATGATCATATTCTTTTCCCAATAGTTGCTCCCTCGTCTGATGCACTTCTACCAGTTGTTCTATTCTCCTAATAATATAATTTGGTTCTCCCTGGTAGTCTTGGAAGAATTTCGCCATAGGTAAGGCAAGTTGAGGAGGAAAAATGGCTTCAACTCCATATACAAAGGAGAGATATCAAGAGATCTCTTTGTTGTCACTCTGTCAGCCCATAAAGAAAATTTAAGCTTTGAATCCCATGCCTTCTTGTTGTCTTCTAACAGTATTTTGATGATCTTAATAAGGCTCTTGTTAGAGGACTATGCCAGTCCATTCCCTTTGGAATAGTAAGGAGTATATTGAATCAATGTGATTCCAAAGTGTTCACAAAACTTAATCAATGGTTTGTCTTTGAAAGATGTAACATTATCAGTGACAATTATGTTTGGACAACCAAATCTTTCCATAATATCTTCAAGAAACTCGATGATTACCTTGTGAGAATCATTTCTTGTGGGGATGGCCTCTATCCACTTAGTAAAGTAATCTGTGGCAGTCAAGATCCATCTATGCTGACCACTTGAAGCAGGGTAAATTTCCCTAATAAAATCTAGGCCTCACTATTGAAAGGGTCCTGAAGCTACCGCAGGCTTCAGTGGCAAAGACTTGAGCTGCTACTTTCCAAAGAATTTTTGACACTTAATGCAAGCCCTAATCTTAGCACAAACATCAGTGAAGAGACTAGGCCAAAAATAACCATCCTTGAGAATCTTATAGGCTATGGTTCTCCATAAGTGATGCCCCCCACATAAACTGTCATGAAAATCATACATAATCTTTTGGGCTTCCTGTCGGTCTAGACATATCAAAAGCACTCCTAAAGGGTCTTTCCAATATAAAAATTGATCAATCAGACAATATTTAATTGATTTGAGCTTCAAATCTCTTACATTTCTCTTTCCCATGCCATCAGGAGGCTGTAACTTTTGTAGGAAAAATATAATGTCTTTGTACCAAGTGCATCCTGCCAACGGGGGTGTGACTTTAGGATCTTCATCAGAGAAATCAGCTTGTTGATTATATGAACAACTGTTGATGAAATTTACCCCCAAGGATTTATAATTAGATTCAGCCAGCAACCTAGCTAAACCTTGACCTTTAACCAACTCGGTAGGCTTTATTTCAAGATCAAATTCAAGGATTTTGGCAATCCACTTTCTCCTTCTTCCGTCTATGTCAGGGTGAATGAGGATCTCCTTCACATAAGTTGAAGGGACATATGCAATGAATTTTGAATGTAGAACATAAACTTTGAAATATTTGAGAGATTAACGAAAGCATAGGCCTTCTTTTCCATTATGTCATACTTTATTTCAGCATCTCTCAGTGCCCTACTGAAAAAGGAAATGGGCTAATCTAACCCTTCATAATTTTTCTGCAATAAAACAGTTGATATTGTGTCAAATGAAGCAAAAGAGTAAATCGGAAACTTCTGGGAGTAGTTAGGACTGATGAGCATGGGTGGTTCAATCAAGGACTTATTTATTTGGTCAAAAGAGTTATGAGATTAAGAAGTCCATTTGATTTCATTTCCTTTCCTCAACATGGTTGTGATAAACTTCACCAACTCGGAAAAATTTGAAACAAACCTTCTCAAAAAATTAATTTTCCCCAAGAAATACTGAACTTGTTTCTTGGATCTAGGGAGTGACAAAGTTTGGATAGCCTCTACCCTGCTTGGATCAATCCTTACCGTGTCAGCTAACACAATGTGCTCCAACAATTTGACCTCTTTCATGGAAAATAGTGATTTTTTTGGATTTAAAGAGAGACCAAACTTTTTGCATTTCAAAAAGACCCTTTTCAAATGGTCATGATGTTCTTTATCAGATTGTGAGAACATTGCTATGTCATCCAAATAGATGACCACAAAATTGTCTCGTTCCCTAACAAATGCTATGTCCATGGCTCGTTGAACATTTGCCCCTGTGTTCATCAAACCAAAGGGCATCTAGTGTACATGAATGTTCCCCAAGGGGTAGTGAAGGTTTTCTTCTTTCTTTCTTCAGGCAAGACAAAGATCTAATTGCAGCCAGAAAATCCATCAATCATGGAGATCCTAGATGCACTTGTTACCCTCTGTAATATGTGCTCCATCTTTGGCAGGGGGTAATTGTCCTTTTTAGAGTTTTTGTTAAGGTTCTTGAAATCGACACAAAGTCTGATTTCTCCATTCTTATTTCTCACTGGGACCAAGTTGGCCACCCATTCAAAATACCTCAGAGGGATGATAATCTGGGCATCCAAAATATTTTTCACCTCTTTCTCCATAATAGGCAACAACATAAGATTTATTAGTCTCAATTTCTACCTTAATGGTTTGGCCTCTTTMTTCAATGGTATCTTATGTTCAATGACACTTGTGTCATATGTTCTGAGATCTTCATATGTCCAGGAAAACACATCAACAAATTATTTTAATAGCTCTRCATATTCAGCCCTTTGTTCCCTTGACAAGTTGCTTGAAAACTTGACAAATTTTGGGTCCTTATATGTGCCAATATTGCACTCAGTTATATTAGCATCATTAGTTGAGCCTTTAAATTTTACTACCRCATCATTCCCATCAAACAATATTTCCAAAGGAACTAGTCCCTTTGGAATGTGTTTGGTAGGCGGTTGAACAATATGGTGATTAGGAATTTTATTTAAAAATACATCAGCATGAGGGTTACTTTCAAAATCATGATCTTGATCAATATGTAATGCAGAGAACTCATCAACGGACTCAAGAAATTTTTTGATCTCAAGATCATCCTCAAACACCTTTCAATGATTGACATTGTCAGGTATAGAGGGTCTATATTTCACCTCTACATCATACTTGAGTTTAGGTGGTAGCGGGACTCAAAAATGGCTTGCTGAAACAACCAAAGAATCAGTCATGGTATTCTCCTCTCTTGGAATAAATGAAATGTTAAAAGCCAAGAAGAAACTGTCCAGGTCCCACACTTCGTTTCTGTAAGCTCTGAGCCTAGGATGCTTAGCTTGATAAATATTTTTGATCTGATGAACAATTGTCTCTACATCTCCAAATATTGATAGCTCTTCTATCCCCATGTCCTTTGCATCCCTTAAACCTAAAACAAGAGATTCATACTCTGCCACATTGTTGGTAGCTTCAAATTCTAATTTGTAGGACAAGGGTATGGTCACTTGACATGGTGAAACAAAGACTACTCCAACACCGGCACCTTCCTTATAAGAGGCTCCATCAAAGAAAATCTTCCAAACAGGGGTAGTTGGAGGAGGGATTTCACAAAAAGTAATGGATTGTTTTTTTATTTCAAGAGGAGGTTTAGGAGTATCAGTCAACTGCAATATGTTGTATCCCAAATCAGTGTCAAAAGAAAAAATAGGATGGTTGGTGGGGTTTGCTTCATCATTGATGATGTATGTGAGTTGTGCTTCCCTATAGAGTCTCCTTTGTTCACCCTTGAATACAGGAATGGTGGCGTATGAAAGGTCCATCTGCAGTGTTCCCCCTAATATCTTTATCCAATATCTAGATAGGAGCATCCAAAACTTAGGGGGAACATCAGCCACTACAATATCCATGACCATGTTCTTCATCAGCAGTTGGAACAGATAAATGACCAGGTCTTTGATAACCCCAAGGCACTTCACCTTCCTAGAGTTGAAAGAATATAGGTCATGGTAGGTTTTTGGCACCTCCAACCCGAGCTCTTCCATGAAAATCTTAGGCATAAGAATGTGAGATGCCCCTGAATCCATTAAGCAGCTATGCAGCACCTTATCATGGATGTTCAATGAAGTGTAGAAGGGAGGGGAGGAGTCATCTCTATCCTCCACCAAAGGCCCTAATATGACAGTTGGCCTTTCATCTTCAAGGTTAACTGAGTCTGTGGAATGAGACTAAGGTTCGAGATGCAACATTTCGGAGAGGCACCTTTTGAAGTCTTCATGCTTGACCAGCTCTGAAATGGGTACAGGGATTATAATATTTTGTATTTCATTCTCAAAGTGGAAATAGGAGGGGGCCTTTAGAATTTCTCTCACTTCTAGAACGAGACTTTTGACCACTAGTGGGGGGGTCTATGCCTTTTTTTCCTTGCTTCGTTTAGCAATATCTTTAGAGGTTTTTCTTCTCTGGTAGGCCGATCAGGGATGTCACATTTCCCTTCTTTCTGTTTGGAGTGTGGCTGGCCTGTTCCCCTTTACTCAACTCATTTAGTTGATTACTCATGAGGGCCTCTTCGTATGCAGACTGATTTAAATGAGGGGATGAAGAGATATCTCCAAGGAAATGGATATTAGGATCAATATCTTCTTCATCTTCATCTTCATCAGTAACCAGGTTATTTTGGAGAGTTCGCATTTTCTGATCATCTCTGTCCCTATTTCTGTGATCTCTTTTGATGGTTTGAGGGCCATTACTAGGTCTCCTAAAGTTACCTCTCTTATCAACATTTTTTGTATTACTATAGGTGTTTCTTGCTTAAAATTTTACCTTCTCTATCTCAGTAGAAAACGTTTTTACTAATTTGGTAAGCTCATCAACTTGAGGGTGGGAAGTAGAGGAACCAGAGGTTGAAGTTTCAGACCTCACCTTTCTTCT
Source organism: Picea engelmannii (assembly GCA_009831015.1). NCBI lineage: Eukaryota > Viridiplantae > Streptophyta > Pinopsida > Pinales > Pinaceae > Picea > Picea engelmannii. The sequence goes on along the minus strand of ML777807.1, from coordinate 697,400 downwards.
GTCTCTATCATTCTTACTCCTAAGCTTTCCAGCCGTCAATATATTGCATTCTACTTCAAGGGTTGAATATTGCATATGAACTAAGGAGGTATCTCTTCTTTCTCTCAACAGGAGAAAAAAATTAGGGTCAAAAGCACTAGCATAATTCATCTTGGTAGATATTTTTGTAGGTTTAATTTTAGCAGGAATATTTTTATACATCTTATTAAATCTTTTCGAGAAGTCTAAAAAAGATTCCCCTTCTTCTCTCTTAAGTGCCCTGAATTCTGTAATATAGTAAAGGAGATCTTTTTTATTCCCCCAAATTCTTAATTATGAATCATCCAGAGAAGCAATCTCGTCAATAGATCTAGGAGGTAAGTCTTTAAACCAATCTCTAACATCACCATCAAGGCTCTGTACAAAAAATTTGATCCACACATCTTCATTTTCGATGGAATGAATATCTACAAATCTATAAAAGGATGCAAGGTTCTCTTCTGCAGTCACCTCTCCCTCCCCTGTGAACTAGGGCATGTACTTAAGGTAGTATGTGGTTGGGAGAGCATTCATAGGCTTAGGTAAAACTAGAGGGGTGTATCTAGCAGCCAATATCTCAGCCATCATGTTCCTAGGAGGATTAGCACCTGCCATTTGGATGTGAACTGGATGAGAACCAACAAGAGATGGAGTTAGGACAGGCGAGAATGGGGTTGTGCTTCTGGGAGAAAAAGGAAAAGGCTGAGCGTTAGGAGATAAATATGAGGGGCTAGACGTAACAGAGGTTTCCCCTTTTGTAACTACAACAACTCTAATAGGAGGAGAAGTAGGAAAGTATTCTAAGGTCAAAGCTCTCTCCTTCCACTTCACAACTTCAGAGGAGAAAGGAGTGTCAAAGCTCTCTCCTTCCAAACCAAGAAAATGAGGGGAGAAATCGGTAGGAAAACTCCCAAAACTTAAATTTCTTGAAACTCTAGCAGTTTGTATAATAGGAGAGTCGGAAACAGTTACTGGAGTTTGTAAAGAGGGATTATGAAAATTATTAGAAAAACTTGGTACAACAGTAGAGGTACCCTTTTGAGCGATCTTTCCCTTTCTGATAATTTCCTCTAGGTCAGCTTCAGACGTTTCTAGAGGCAGCAGTGAAGTGGACCTCGTATGTTTGCCTTTAGGAGCCATAACTAAAACGGTGGAGTCACCAGGTGCAAGTTGAAATCTTAAATGGTATTGATATCTGATGCACCTTCAGAATCAGAGTTTCTTTGTCGCTTTATCCCAGGGAAATGTCTTCAATTCGTTCCCCAGCAATGGCACTAGAAATGTTAGCACTAGAAGTCCCCTTTAGATTGCATAGAAGGTAAACCCAATACCCATCAGTTTGTGTAAGTGTAATTGAGTTTTAAGAGGTCAAATGGAGAGGACTCAATGAAAATAACATTCTAACTCATAAATCTGGACTAGCATGCATAAGCAATTGAGGTCTGGAATCAACTTCAATCAGTAAGTTGCAGTAAGGGTGAATAGAGGGAATACTTTGGTGAGGAGATTGTAGAGGTCTGCTATGGACATCAGGTCTTCCAGCAACCTAAGGAAAAAATTAAGTGCAAGATCCTCTTGAATTCAAATCTCAAGGAAACTGAAAGAAATTATAACAACACGATAATCAAACATTCATCATAATACAGTTACAACAATTCATGTCAATCAGTCATTGATGAACTCTTTCAGTATCAGAGGCAAATAATATGGAGCAAGAAAGCTGACTTAGATTAACCAAAATGTCTCAAAAAACAAATACATAACCAGAGAAACAGTGTTCTTCATAAAAATATTACAATAGCAAGGAGCCTAGCTCAACCATTTGACCTTAACAAAATATCAAAACTGCCTATATATACTAAAATGATGCAACCACCAGGAATATGATCAGATAACTTCCTTCAAAGTCTTTAGTTGATTCCCGCTCTGTCAGGTTGTGCAGACCTCATTATGTCAGACGCGAGCCAGGCATAGTTATGTGCTTTACAGGAAAAATTGCCCATAAGGAAGCTTCGGATCATAAGTGTGCCTTCATGGTTGCTCTCTACAACGTTTTCCATTTATGGGATGAGGCGAGGTCTCAATTGTTGCCCACAATATATTATAATTGTCTTCATTGGGATTAGGATTGGGCCCGACACCCATAATTGTTCTCAGACGGTGCCAATGACTTCTGCGAGTCCATCCTGACGCCTCGAGGCCATGAATGGTCTTTGTTTGTGACCAATGCAATCTTTGTAAGTGGAATTCTAATAGCGTATGCACAAGGGTGATTTGGAGTGAGGTGCTTGGTGAAAACTCACATGGCACAAAGATTAAGTGATGACCATGTGGAAGGAAGCGATTGGGGGAGTGGAGGCTGGGACGAGTTTGCGGTGGCAGAGGAACGAGGGAGGTGTGATAGGCGGGGAGAAAGTGACGTGTAAGGGAGAGTGGAATGTGAGTGGGAAAGATGTCCGGAGGGTGCTTGAGCTTCTTAGGCCTCCAATATTTTCATTTTCCCTGTGGAAATCATGGGCAGAATGCCACATGATTTACACCATAATGCTATTGAGGGTAAACCTCAATTTCTGTCTGATTCTTAAGAAAAAGTCTGCAGCTCCTTGTGTTAACAGGGTTGTCCCAGCGTACTGGAGTACTTAATTTTCTACCATACAAGGCTTCAAATGGGCTCATCTACAATGAAGATGGATACCCATTATTATAGGAAAACTCAACCAAGTGCAAGTAATCTTCCCACTTAGATGGATTATCCATCACATACATTCTCAACATGTATTCAATTACTTAGCTCACCCTCCCTATATGCCCATGTGACTGCAGATGGTATGTTGTGCTAAAGTTCATATTTGTACCAAATCCTTTAAATAATCCCTTCCATAAATTCTAAGTAAACTTTGTGTCTTTGTCTGAGACAATTGTTCTAGGTATCCCATGCAACCTAGCAATTTCCTTCATGTAAATTTCTGCAATATTAGCTGATGTATGAGTTGCTTTCACAAGAAAAAAATGAGCAGCCTTTGTCAATTTATCAACCATCACCATGATTGAATCATGTTGTCTTTCTGTCTTTGGCAACTTAGTTATAAATTCAATGGTTATCACTTCCCATTTCTTCTCTGGAATTGGTAATGGTTGTACAAAACCCATTGGGTGCCTATGCTCAGCCTTCACTTTCTGATATTCCATATATATGGCGATGTAATCAGCAACATCATTTTTCATTCTTGGCCAAAAGAACTGACTTCTTACTGTTGTAATTATTTTTTGGTAATCGGGATGTCCAACATATGGAACATTATGCATTTCCTTTAATACCAAATTCCTAAGTTCTTTGGAACTAGGAACATAAATTCTATTTTTATTCATAAGTAATCAATCTTTCTTTATCTCATACTCTTTCATTTTATGTTGTACATCTCCTTGTTGTAAGATTTCCTTTACCTGTAGGTAATGTTGATATGTAACAACAACATCTAAAAAAATATTCTTCAAGTCTGACTGATGCATATTGATAGTTGTAGCATGCATGAGATGCACTCTTCTACTAAGTGCATCGACAACTTTATTCTATTTTCCTTTGATATTCTTGATATCGAAGTCTTATTCACTAAAAAATTCCATCCATCTTGTTTGCACGGCATTCAAATTTGGTTGTTCAAAAAGATACTTCAGACCACTGTGATCTTTTCTCAATTCAAATATGTTTCCCATGACGTAATGCCTCCACATCTTTAATGCGTGAAAAATGGCAGCAAGATCCAAGTCATATGTGGCATAGTTCCTCTCATGTTCCTTAATATTTATGGACTCATAACCAATGACATGTCCATTTTGAGTGAGGATTCCACCAAATCCTTCCTTACATGCATATGTACATACCAAAACAATTTCATTTAGGTCAGCAATATTTAACACGGGTGCACTAGTGAGTAACTCCTTCAACAAATTAAAGTTATCTTCACATTCATATGTCCAATCAAATTTAATTCCCTTCTTTTGTAGAGAAGTGATGGGATGAGAAATCTTAGAGAACCCTATGATGAATCTTTTGTAGTAACCAACTAACCCCATAAAAGATATGAATTCTCAAACATTCCTGGGCGTTGGCCATCCTCTAATAGCTTCAATCTTTTATGGATCCACTGATATACCCTATTCCAAAATAATGTGCCTCAAGTAATGGATATGCTCTTGATAAAAATAACACTTAATTAGCTTGGCATACAACTGATGTTCCTTCAACACTTGCAATACCAATCTTAGGTGATGTTCATGCTCTTCCTTTGACTTAGAATAGACAAGTATGTCATCCAAGAATACTATGACAAACTTATCCAAATAATCTCTGAATATGTCATTCATTAAGCACATAAAGACAACTAGTGCATTGGACAATCCAAAAGGCACCACTACAAATTCATAATTCCCATACCTGGTTCTAAAAGATGTCTTATGGATATCTTCTTCTTTGATTCTTACCTAATGGTATCCTGATCTCAAGTCTATCTTTGAAAATATCTTTTCTCCTCTTAGATGATCAAAGAGGTCATCAACTCTAGGTAGAGGATACTTGTTCTTTATAGTGGACTTATTTAGTTGTCAAAAGTCAATACACAGCCTCAAGGTTCCACCTTTCTTTTTGAAAAAGAGTATTGGCACTCCCCAAGGCAAAACACTTGGGTGTATGTACCCTTTCTTCAGCAATTGCTCCAATTGCATTTGTAATTCTTTTAACTCTGGTGTGCTCATTCTGTAAGGTGTTTTTGACACTGGGGCAGATCTTGGCACTAAATCAATAGAGAAATCAATTTCCCTTTTTGGTGGCAACCTTGGTATTTCTTGGAATACATCCTTGAATTCTTGTAGTACCGGGAAATATTCAAGGTTGGGCCCCTTTTTAGTTTTTGGCTCCTCCACATGG
>ML777807.1:662232-675828 GCA_009831015.1 Picea engelmannii | reverse complement strand
AAAAAAAAAAAAAAAAAAAATATATATATATATATATATATATATTCCCCACCAGGATAGATGGTTTGATTATAACATTATATTGTTTAATTGTTAGAATTTGTTGAGAAACCAAAAAAGGGGAAAATCAGAGCCTCAACATGTGGAGGTCACTGACAATGGTGTGGTAGTTGGTGATTTAATGACCTCAAGGTTGGTGGTTGTTTGAATCCTATGATGATTGTTGGAGTAATTAACCCCTTCTTGTTGTGTGCCTAATATTTGATATTCCTCGTCATAGAATGTATTAGTTATTGTAATCTCTATTTGAGATATTTGGTCGGGATTTTTTTATATCTAGATCCTATTTATGTGTAAGGTTGAGAGATTATCTCAACTAAATGGATTGTATGGCTAAGATAGCCTATCTATCGCAAGCTTAAGCTTAATGTATTTATATTGATTGAATAATAGGATATGAGATATAATTTTTCGTGTGTATACAATATGACTAATCTCTCAATTTTTGAGATGGTATCAGAGCTGGTATGGGCTTAACTCCGTCACGAGAGGGCCATTTTCCATTCTACTACTTATTTCACAAGCAACCTCAAGAGATAATTTTCTTTTTCATCGTAAAGATTTTTAACTTTTTGTTGCAATAGCTCTAAATTAGTATCTGTCTTTTTAGGACCCCCTTTTTGGTTTGAACCACCGTATGGTTTTCTTAAGTCCATATTCTCCAACAATAACTAAGCTTGTTCCTATGCTTCCCTTACTTTCCTTTCCAAATCTCCATCAGTATCTATAACCTTTAGGTAACCTTCAAGACACATGTTAAGCCTATCTCTATTCTCTTGCTTTTGTCTCAAACTAGCTAATGGTTTTCTAGTTCTCCCCATTTTAGAAATAGGGTCCAAAGTTCCATACATACCCTCATTAATTATCCTATGATACTCTGAGCTAAGGAACTGAATTTCCGAAGGATAATCCTCAAACAATTTCAATGACGATGATTCTTCTTCAGTGGAACAACTATAGGGATCTACAAATTTAGAAGTTGTTAGAAAAACTTATGTGACAAATCCAACCCTGTCTTCATATTAAACATTAGCTTACCAATCAAAATACTTCTTGATGTCAAGATTATCTTCCTTGGTTAGATGAGATTTAAATTTTTTATTCAATGAGAAAACAAACCTCAGAATTCGATGTCATTTCTATCAATGGTGAGTCTAACTTGAATGTCACTGGATCGTTTTTCTTTGGAAGGGTAAAGACTAACAATCACCCTTAGATAAAAATCAAAGGTTGGATCTGGTGCTACTTAAGACTGCGAATGAAGAAGATACTTCTAACCAACACACCAATTCCCAGTGCACAAACACCAAGCCCACACACCAATAGGAGGGAAGAGCACACAGACAAAACAAATTGAGCGTATTGCTTCCATTAAACACTTAAACCCATTAAAGCTGGAGAGAAAATGGATGTACACTGGTGCAACTTGTATCTTGTTCTTTTACATAGGAACATTCACCCATAAATTTATTTTAGACTTACTGATCAGTCCAACTTCCTGAGCTATCAGAAATCGATCATTCTTAAGCATTGGTAAGATATTAGAAAAATGAAACCCACCCAAATCGACATCGAAAGGGATAAAATGAAATTCAATTTTACTGGTCAATCAAGGTTGTACTGACAAATCATTCATGCAGCTAGGTAAGAGCCCTTCAATCATCGAGGCATAAAAATGAATCATAGTTCCCAATAGTAGAGCATTGGTCGTTCTACGAAATATGCAAAAAAAATTCCAAGCCATTGTTTTTCAATAAATATCGAAAGCGCCTACAGTATCAAGAGCAGGATTAGGTGACCCCAAAAATTGCGTCGTAATCGACATCTAAATCATTCACTAAATTCACAATTCACCTTCTTGGAATGCCAGAAATTTCCTTATTTTCCAGTGCAGTTAAAAATGGAATTAGGAATTTATAACAGTATTCGCATTGCCAATATTTTATTGTTAAAGATAATAATACATGTAGGTTATAAGGCAATGATATCGCACAATTTATTTTTCCAGGATGAAGAATATAACCCCGAATTGTCATGCACAGAGCCATCAGTTTAGCAATACATTGATCGACGGTAATTAAAATCATACACAGAATATCCAGGTGTAATACCAATAAACAACAATCCTACTACATATTTATAATACATGGAATGCATTCAATCACAAGTTTTAGAAATGATAATACCTCACAACCATCAATCATTCTAAGAATCTTATAAGTAGTGCCAAATAACAACGAATAAATAGAAATCTAAAAAAAAATGGGTTGATAACATGGAAGGTCGACTAACAAGAATTCCCAATATCTTTAGTTTGAAGAATTGAAATGACAGCATTGTTAGAACTTGAACTCGTCAAGGATATTTTCAATTTCTATCAGAAATACAACGCAGTACACGGCAAATTATAAACTCTATTATACAAATTTAAATTTTACAACAATACAAATCTCAAAATTAAAATACCGTAATGGATGAAGATGGACCTTGAAGATGTCCTTTGGCAACTGGCGTTCCTTTCGTCCTCCCGCTTGCTAATATCAGAGACTTCACCGGTACCTCCCAGCCAATGCTAGGGGTACTTTTCTCCCCCCTCAGCCCCCCGAGACACAAAGGGGCCATGCACACAAAACCATAATACTCTATCTCCAAGCTTGCCTAGTAAGGCAAATCCACCACTCTATCTCAAGCTTGGTATCTCAACTCTCACAAGTAAAACCAGTCAAAAATAATTTGGCAGCATAACTTTACCAATAACCAGTGTGATCCATTTCCCATCTAGACCATTTGATTTATAGGTATTTCCTTACTGACACCTCCCCACATGCACAAACAATTTTCTTTTTAATTTAATAAATTTGGATTATTTCCCCTTACACTTGTCACCCTCTCCCCAAGTTGCACAAGTAATTACATATTTTATTTTAATTAAAAGTTAATTTCCCTCACATTTTCCAAATGCGCTCCTTAAATCTCTCCTAGTTGTTTCTTTATTCTCATATTCTCATTTAATGATTGACTCCTTACTAAATCTAAAATAGAGTTAAAATAGGAGTATTCTTCTAGTTAGACTAGTGGTAGCTAGACTCTAGATACCATTCTATGTGTACACATATTCTCTCATGCTTTATTCCTTTCTTATTTTAAAATTCCATTTTGGTATTTTCTTGCACACATGTGTATTAAATTTAGATTTATTTCATTTTTCTTGATTCTTAAATTAATTTACTTCATTCCTTTCTAATTTAGTTAATAATTTAGTTTAGCCTCCTTATAAAAACTTAGACTTAGGCTTAATTTTTTTTAGAATTTTATTGGGATTTATAATTAATAAATTACTCATTAATTATTTATTTAAATCCGGTCGGCTTAAAGATTTTCAAGGTTTATAATTATTATTTCAAGTTTTTCTAGGCCACCTAGGTTTCATTGACTCAAGTTTTATTTACGCGACGTGCCCTTCAAGACGCAACTCCGTGTTGCTAGGGTGCCACTCACCTTTGACTGGTTTTGGTAGTTGTCCAACCCTTGGAGTCAGCACTTTGTTCGGGTGACCTTTTGAGAGACTAAGGGCTTCTAAGGAATAAGGACTCTGCCTTATTTCGCACCCCTTAGAAATATTCATGACCGACTGTCTCAGTCCTTCCTCACGACATCGTGGACCTCTCGAACTAGGTAATCGTTAACCTACAATTCGAGCCACTACATGAGTGCTAGTAGGTTGTGACAGGGGCGTTGCCACACCTCTCCCTCAATATATGGTTTATGTGCATGGCCCCTTTACTCCTTATGTGAGTCATATTAGCAAGCATCGTCAACCTGCATCCATCGACAAAACACTATCATTGATCCATATACATAACCATACTAAATCAATCATATGACACATATGTGTAAAATGAAATACTCAAACAAAAACACAATCCACTCCATGACTCAATCTAGAGCCCAAGGAGGTCCTTTGATGCCATCGACATCCACAATCTATCACATGTCCTGCACACTCATGTAAACTCATCAATAGCATCTGTCAATAGATATATATCAAATGACAATAAATCACAACCCATCAACATCATCATAAAATCCATAATCGAAACAATTAACCATGTACTATAATTGGATCACTTGCACGCAAGTGTCCTCAAAGAATAAGTCGATAACATGTGTTCATAAGAACGGGATGTTACACATTCCCCTCACACTTAACTTGTGATTCCTCATGTGAGGTTCTATAGACAAAAATCTTGTTAATTATCAATTAAAAGTCCCTCGAAGAATGACATATAAATTGTGTCCAAATACAACAACAATTTCATAAAATGTAATTTGTTTTTATCAAAGACCCCATCACATTGTTAACATGACCCTATATATCTATAAATAAGATGTTATTTCAATGCAACATGATGCATGAAAAACACAATATGACATAAAATAATAATAATAATAATAATTTATAACAAAAAATGAGCCCCATAGATACGACACAAACACGACGCTAATACATTGCAATCACGATGCAAAATCCTGATGTGAAAATCCAACACACACCAAAAATAAAATAGAAAAAAACTTAACCAAGGGTTTGAGAACTATAACAATGCAAATTAGTGACATTGTAACCTTGTAATGTAGCATTAATCATTATCCTCTTTCTCTTCGCGTTCTCCTTCTTCTCTTATATTGCAAGAATATTTATCCCAAACAAAAGACTTGAACATTTAAACTAAATTTCAACCCTAATTAATTTAATTAATCAATAAATATTAGCTCAAGGGGTTAGCTCAACTGGTTGTTGCCAATGTTGNTTCTCCTTCTTCTCTTATATTGCAAGAATATTTATCCCAAACAAAAGACTTGAACATTTAAACTAAATTTCAACCCTAATTAATTTAATTAATCAATAAATATTAGCTCAAGGGGTTAGCTCAACTGGTTGTTGCCAATGTTGTTACACATTTGGCTAGTTTTGTGCCAACGAGTGCCCAATTCAAATCCCACTGTGTGAGGTGCACTAATCTACATCAATGGGTTTACTAAGGGTGTCATCCACAAATCTGGGGAAGAACCCCTTGGACTTCCCCATGAGATTTTTCTTGGAAAAAATATAACTTATTAGTATTATATTACTAACGTTGTTATTATTAAGTTATTATTATTGTTTTCTTAATTAAACCCTAAAACTAATTTAGGTCACACCTAAGAGATATAACAAAAAATTATGAGTTATTCATTTTGTGTAGAAGGTATATTTACAACTCACCTCTTACACTACTATCCATGTAACTATGGTTAAGTTAAATTGAAAAGATGTCTAGAAATCAAATTAATAAAAAAAATATTTATTGATGTGTCTAGAAATGTAGTGACTATGGATTTATGAATTATTTCTAATAATAAATGTAGTACTTTTAAAGTCATACTCATATAATATACAATAATGTGCTACTCTTTGAATTTAACCCATGTTATGAACCACACATTATTTTTTCTAATTGAGGGAATATAAAGTGTGACTAATTAAAAAAATGAATACATTGATTATATTCACAAAGTCAAACTAATTATGAATGTTTGATTATGTTATAAACTACACATTCATATATTATTTTAACTAATATATGAATATGTAAGAATTATAAATAATCAATTGGGTTTAGCTCATGTGGTTGAGAGGAATTATCGTTATCCTCCCCACCCGGGTTCAATTCTCATAAGTGACATGTTGAGCTCATAATGAATATATTGTTGTAATGTCTTTGAGCCTTGTTGTTGAGTGGCCTTGTGCCCTGAAGATTCTAGTGTTTACCCTAAGTACCATCCTCAAAATGAGAATAAGTTCTCGAGAGTTTCCCCCAAGCTTTGTAACCTGGAAAAAAAAGACGTAGGAATTATGAATACATGGTTCTCGCGTGTCTATATATTAGTTTTAACTAATATAAATGCACATTTCTTTTTTTTTTCAACAAGAAAAATGTCTCTTTATATTATAAATATAAAATAGTTCTCTTTACACAAACATCAAGGAGTTTGCACTCTCTGCATAGCTTCAAATCTTCACAAAATACAAAAAGTTTTGGCTTAATTCACAAAAAATAGAAATATCAATCTAACTATTCCTCTGGACATAATGCTAGCAGAAAGACCATAAAAACATAATATTTGTAATAGTGTCCAAAAAACACGACATTAAAATTCTATGTTGCTTCAAAATATGTAGCGATATCTCTGATATCTTCAAGACTTTGGAATTGATCCAAAAGGATGTTGAGAAGTTAGAAGAGATAGAAGAAGTGAGTGGGCCCTTTGTTACCATCGACCCAATAGTTGTATCTCACCAAACCTTTAGACTTCGACATGGCTAACTTTGAAAGGTAATCAGTTTCCATGTTAAGCTCCCTGAAAACATGGGTGAAGTGGATCTTTCTAAAACCTAACTTGAGTCTATTAATCCTATCCTTCCAGCCCAATAGTGATGTTACCTAAAGCCTACCTTTTTCCATGAACCAGTCTGTGATAATATTTGAGTCCCCAATAACCTGCAACACATCTAAATTCAGTCGAACAACTAGAGATAAAGTCACCCAAGCACCTAGCAGTTCTGCTTTGGTATTTCTCCCACATCCACAGTTGAAAGTCCACTTTATAATCAAATTTTCATTAATATTTATCAGACCCCCCGCCCCACATATATTGTTAATTGGATCTGTAGCTCCATCGAACCAACTCACTGTGGAGGATAAAAATACTGGACTCTAAAGATTACGAGGAAGGATCTTCTTCAAAGGTGGCCCAAATGGAAGAGTTTATTTTACTTTGCAAAGAACTACGAGGCTAGAGGGCAAGCTCCCTTAAAATATTACTCCATTCTTCTCTAACCATACATACTAGCATATGATGGAAGACAACATTTTGTAAACTCCTTCTCTTTTTTCTAGTTTTCCAAGCATTCATTTAATGACCTACCTTCCCAAACAACCAAAGAATCAAATTCTTTGTTTACCCTCAACCAGACATCCTGGCTGAAACCACAAGAAACAAATATGTGGAACGTAGTCTCGACTTCTCTTAAGCATAAAGGACAACAAATTGGGCCTTCCAATCCCTTTTTTTGTAAGGATTCCTAGGTTAACATTTTGTTCTCACTTGATAACCAAATAAACAATTTGATCTTCTATGCTAAGTCCCATTTCCACAAGTCTCTTTTCTAGCCCCTGATAACAGTCATCCATTTATTTGTTTTACGAGAGATAAATATATTTTTTTGACAGTTGATCTTCTAGACCCATCTCCTCCAGTCCATAAGAGAAAATCCTCTTGATCCTGTAGAAGTATTCTCGCTCCACGCAAAAATTTCTAAAGGCTTCCCATTCCTCGGCAAGGCTCCCTCTCAATCCTAAGTCCTTGCTAGTTTTCCAGTGTTCCAAGAGGACACATGGTCTCACTTCGCCCACGGCTTGAAAGAGGAAAAAAATATTAAATCTGAGAAAATATGTTAACAACTGTCTAGATAAGAAAGAAGAGTTCCCCAAACCTATGATACTATCCAATCCAATGTGTATCAAGTGTCTCGATATTGGTTTCACTCTCAACCAGTGGGTTATTAGATGTAACACCTTCAAGATATTTTTCCAGGTATGGGAAGCAGTCGGGACATATGTTGTGGCCGATTTGAACCAGGTTACAATAGAGCTATGTTGAATGTACTTGTCTTTAACCACCTTATGAAAAAATCCATCTTTTATAAGTACTCACCAAAGTGAGTTTGTCGCCAAGGTGCTATTGAAGAGAAACAAGTTTCTTATCCCCCATCCTCCCAAATGTTTAGGTTTTGCAAGAATTTCCCAGCTGTAGAGATGAAAATGTTTTTTTCCTTCCTCACCATACCAAAGGAAATTGAACATATGTTTTCTTATTTTTTCTAGAATGGAGACTGGAATCGCCGCCAAGGCCATCCAATATATCGGTTATCCTTCTAGGACCAATTTTCCCAGTGTAAATCGGCCTCCCAGTGTTAACCATCTATTACACCACAATCCAATCCTATCTTCAATCTTTTTTAAGAGCCATCTCCATCTACAAATTTATAAGCATCCGCCTTTAGGAAATATCCAAGGTAGTGAAAGCCTTTTTTGAGTTCTTCAAAACAGTATGGGAAAATTCCTTTTAAATTATCTAAAGTCTCACCATTGACTTTTGCAAAGTAAAACATAGATTTTGACCAGTTAATCACAAGTCCAGAAGCTCTACAAAAGATCGATAAGATGTTTTTAATCACTTTCCACTCATCAGGTGAGGCTTTTTACATTATTAACACATCATCAACAAAGAGCAGATGTAAAATCTTGACTGACTTGGAGACCTTGACACCTGATAACTTTCCTTCATCTTTACCTTTCTTTAATAACAAGCCTAGTCCTTCCATAATCAATATAAAGAGAAAAGGCGAAAGTGGACAGCCTTGCCTAAGTCCTATGCCACTCTGGAACATTTGATATGTCTCTCCATTTATCAAGACATCAAAATTTGCACTGGTCACACAACTTAAAATCCAATTTGTGAAAGTATTACTAAAACCCGATTGCAAGAGAGTCAAACGCAGGAAATCCCAACTGATGCAATCATAAGATTTTTTTAGATCCAACTTTAGTATCAATGCTTTTGAATTTTTTTCTTTAATGCTGCTCAAACACTCGAGCGTCGTACCTATTGCATCCAAGATCTATTTGCCTTTGAGAAAACCCAATTGTTCCTCTGGCGACGAGCTAGAGAGAACATGCTTTAAACTATTCGCTATAACCTTTGAAATCATCTTGTAATGGATATTGCATAAGGCTATAGGTATATAAGAACCAAAGTTTGAAGGATTGTTTACTTTTGGGATAAGTGTCAGAAAGGTCGCATTTAGTGACTTGTTCACATAGCCTCGAATTCTAGAATCCTCCACCAATTCTACCAAATCCACTCCCAATAGGTCGAAGTGGTGGATTATAAACTCTATCGTCAACCCATCGGGCCCAGGGCTCTTTTATTTTTCAAAAGACTTGAGTACCTCCCAAACTTCCTCCAAAGTACACGGATTATCTAATAACTGGTTATCCACATCCTTCACAATGCAGCCATAAAGACCAGTCATGTGCACTCGATCCCTGATCTCCACTTGAGAAGATTCAGNTTTTTCAAAAGACTTGAGTACCTCCCAAACTTCCTCCAAAGTACACGGATTATCTAATAACTGGTTATCCACATCCTTCACAATGCAGCCATAAAGACCAGTCATGTGCACTCGATCCCTGATCTCCACTTGAGAAGATTCAGAATAAAAAGATTTAAAGAATTTTTCCGCTTCTAACTTGATTGCTTCCTGACCAACCTGTAGATCCCCAATCTTGTCCCTGATCTCCCAAACTTTATTCTTATTCCTCCTAAAACTACCAAATTTATGAAAAGATTTGTATTTTTGTCACCACTTTTCAACCATAAGGCTCGACTCCGGAGTCGCCACTTCTCTTCCTCCACCTGTAGTATTTTATCGCGCTCCACTTCCAAGATTTTAATGTGTAAATCGTTGTCACAGTTATCAAATTCTAGAGTCGCCTCCATGATCAATTCTTTCAACTGTCCCTCTAAAAAGACCAACCTTTCCTCCTGTTTTTTTTTTAAACTATTGCCCAAACTTTTAAACATTTCTTAAAACACTTTAATTTATTAACAAATATATGTTGTATATTCCTTTCTTCACATAGAACAAGATCCTCCCAAACTTCTTTTAGTAAAGAAGTTACTTCTGCTTCCTGTAACCAGCTAGCATTAAATTTAAAGGGATACACAGTCGGACGCATAAGTTGATCAAGTCACAGAAGAACTAGAGCATGGTCCAAGAAATAAGGAAAATCCACCCACGATTTGTATCTACAAACTCCAAAAAGTAGATGGTATACAACATAGAATCGATCCAATATTTTTGATATACTCATCACGCCCCTCCTTCCATTTCTCCACGTTGGTACTAAAACATCCGGTGCTACATCAACCAAACCTGAATCATTAAAAATGCCTTTTACAAAGGTCAACAATGGGTCTAGTAGTGCTTTTGCTCCCCAATCCTCCCCCGCATCAACTGTAAAGTTTAAGTCCCCAGCCAAAATCAAGTTTTGATGATCCAAGTGCCCCCTGACTGCCACCTTTTCCTAGAATGAATTTTTTTCCACACACGGGCCATACACATTTAGCAACGTGACCAACAGGTTAAGTTCCAAGAAAGTGCATGTTAATAAGATTCCACCATAGCATAGAAAAGGACACAAGTAAAAAATTAATGGATTCCAAGATACTAACAAACCCCTCGATGTTCCAATAGCACTTACAGCATAGGAAAGCCAGTTTGGACAAAAGGAATTCATAAAGTCTCGATCCTTTGTATCCTCCACCATAGTTTCTTGTAGAAAAATAATGTCTGGAGTAGTCCTCCTTCTAAGTATTCGGTGAGAGACAGATTTCAGGGTCCCCCCCACCCCTCTAATGTTTAAAGAGAGAATAATCATGGATTTTCTCTTGCCAGGGCTTTCATGCCTCTAAGCGCCCCAATTTCTGCAATGACAGGTATAACTGAAACCTCGAAAGGTATCTCCAATTTCTCTTTCCTTTTTCTCACACTTTGTGTTTTTATAGGGGAAATTTCTACCCCTAACCCTTCGACCAGGTATACTCCTTTCCCATCTTTAGGCCCTTTAAATCCGACAAGTTCTGGTCCCCCTCAGACCCTGAGTTTTGGTAGACAGACCTCCCCTGAAAAATCGGTAAATGGACTGGTGACAAAGCCTCTTTATAATAAGGTACAAGTGCCTCTAGAACCTCCCCAATAGCACTATCCCCCACTTCTGACTCCCTAAAACCTGGAGGGTAGAAAGTATATGTAGTGCATGTGTGGCAGTCTGGGTCCCCTTGCGAAGAGTCCAGTCCTCGCGGCTTATCAATGTTATTAATAAACACTTCCTCTGAAAGTTTTGGAGGATAGACACTAATGCCCCTATAATCACACATAGTATCAAAGGAAGAGTTCCCCCCAACCCAGACCCTCACAGGTGGGTCCTCGGAGGAAATGACATTTTGGTCTTGACCAAAAATCGTGGCCGGTTTGTTACCCGCTAACACTTCAAGAGTACTGGAGGAGTCCAGAAAGATTCTCTCCCAAGAGGTTAAAGATGAAAAATGGGAAGGACAGATGGACTTTATCTTACCCGTGAGCGAATCCTCTTAAGTTAGTCGAGAAGGTTCATGGGACTCCATACCAAACAGACGAAATCTGCACAAATCCACATCAGGCAACTCGACCCGAGTTGTCCTGTCTAGCATAGTACCTTCAGAAAATTCCTCATCTGAGCTGCCCTGACAGTCCCTCCTCAGGTTTCTGGTCTTTATACACAGAGAAAACCTAAATAGAATTCCCAGATAGTCCAAAGGTTGTGACCAATGGTAACCTCTCCAAACTATATCCAGTGACTCCAACAAGCCCACATNATCTGAGCTGCCCTGACAGTCCCTCCTCAGGTTTCTGGTCTTTATACACAGAGAAAACCTAAATAGAATTCCCAGATAGTCCAAAGGTTGTGACCAATGGTAACCTCTCCAAACTATATCCAGTGACTCCAACAAGCCCACATGAATATCGATTTCCACAAGAACTCTGCAAATCCTTTTATCCACCGCTCCCAACAAAACCTCATCAACTTTGATAAACTTACCCAGTATGTTTCCAATGGCTTCCAAAGCCCTCACATTCCACAAATGGAGCGGTAACCCTGGTAGTAACACCCATAAATTCCTGAGTCGAAAATAGTCCAGCGCCGGGTTGAAACTGACGCGCCATCGTTTTAACATTAAATTGTCGCCTCCATAAACCCAAAGTTTATCCAATATGAGAGCTACATCATCAGCCTTCCTAAATCTAAACTTGAACCAACCTTTTGTTAATAATACTACCTCGGGCGCATAACCCACCAACGGGGTCCAAACCTCACTAACCCAATCCACCAACAGCATAGTGCACCTCTCTATGTAAGAGAAGCGTCCTACCAATGTGCAGAGAAAAATACTTACAGTATCCTCCCAACCGATGTCCTCCCCCAACATCAATTTTCTTTTACAATGATTCAGAATCCATGCTTTGGGCCTACTGCCCCCCGAGAAGTATGGTTTCCTCGCACCCGAAGTTCGGGGAGTACCTCCTACCGCCTTCCTGAAACGATCTGACCTAGACATTGGTTCTTCAAATGAAAACATAGTATGAGCACCCTCTTGAGGTCGCACTGCATGAGAGTTCAAGGGTCGTTCATTTCAAAATGGTTGCGAGGATGGAGCCTCTCCAGACAAAACCGTCAAATCTGGAGAAATACGGATAGGTGTCGAATCTCGATGAGATTTTAAGGAAGTATTAAATTCTAGCACATCCGTTGAGGTAAAGAGCCCTTCTCTCCTCCAGATGTCTTCATCTACAACTCCCATCAAGTTGTTGACTTCAGCTTCCATGGGAAGTTGCTTCAGTGCTTAGTGAGTCAGCCAACGAAACCCAACCACCTACCTGCCCCTTCAAGTAAAAAGACAGCCTCCACTGACAGGTGAGTAAAGAGTCACTACAAGGATACGATCCATGGAAAGGATATCCCACACTAAAAATCATTGAAGAACCGAGAAAAATCCGGACCCACAAAAACAATCTAGGTAGAAAAATAATGAACGAACAAGATAATATGGTAATCAACTAAAACTAAGCTCCGCCAGATGTGAGAAAAGAGGAGCCTCCACAAGGTTCTATCTGAGACCAACTACTTTGTAATCCCAAATAAACCGTCTGGAAAGATGAGGAGCAGAGGACCCACAGTTAATACAAGAGAAAACTATAAAAAAGAAAGGAAGTGATAGTGGAAATGATAACTAAACGCTCTACTAAGTATGAAGGGAAATGGTGCCTCCACTGAGTTCAAGTTAAGGGACGGCTACATAGTAGTCCCCAGTTTCCCGATCCAAATAACCTTAGGAGAACCCTATACAGGAGGTCCAATACCTCTGGATAGCATCCAGATTCCACCATTAATGTGCCCAAGGTTCAAATCACCAATTCCCGCTTGTTTTTTACTCTTCCTTCCCTCCCCATACATATATGCACACTATACTTTCTTTGAAGTAATATGCTTTTGTTGTTTGAGAGTTGATACAAAGTCATCATTCATGTACAGTTCTTACATAACTAATATTTGGATATTCATATATTAATTAAACTAATATATAGATACTCATATATTAATTTAATTAATATACAAAGTGTATGGTTGAAATAATCATATACTCCATATATTAATTCAACTAATATATAGTACTTCATATATTAACTTAACTAATATATGGAGTATGTCGTATACCATGTTCTTCAAATATTTAAGCTAATAAAATATATGGACACAACCCACTTACCCCATGTACTATGGCCACCCCATATATTAGGTTAACTAATATATAAAGTACGTATGATACCAT
>ML777807.1:636798-648866 GCA_009831015.1 Picea engelmannii | reverse complement strand
GTGCCATGTTCATACTCGACATTCTACTTAACACTATTTCCACAAGAGTGGTGAATCTGTATGTAGCAACACTTTCCCCACTAACTGCATTGTTCACTTTGTTGCCACCATAACAACAAACTTCCAACAACCAATGCACATGTTAAAATGGCTAGAAATTTAAACCTTGACATGTTAAAAAATAATCTAAATGAAAAATAATTTATTGAATTTATGAAGAAGCGCAAATAGACACTATAAGAACTCACACCAATAGAAGATACTTCTAATCAATTGTGCTCAAACATGACACATATTTCAATTTATTTGATTCATAGTGGAGTGATCATGATCCTATTTTCATTTCATTTTATTCCCTTTCCAAACCTAATTACATAACCATATATATCTCAAATTATTTCAATTTATGTTGTTTCCCTCTGATAATATTTATGGAATCTGAATTATATAGAGAGATACCCATGGTCATAGTGATATTCCCTTGCCCAATCATGAAATATTTTATAAGTTTCTTCTCCTTATACCGTGTTTTTGTTTTATGTATTTATTGCATCCCTGGTTGACATACTCTCTCATTATTTCAAATTAAGTTATTAATGTTATGATATTTCCATAGTAATTTTGTCACCCCAAACATAGCCTCTTACAATACTAGTGAAAGTTATACTTGTGGTGGAGACACATAACCATCCAAAGGGTAACATTCTTTTGGTTATTCTAATGATTTTTTATATAAAAAAAAAAAAATTAATTTGTTTGTGTACATATGGTATTCTTTGCAGTAACATAAGGATAAATACTAGGAAAAGACTTGCCTTAATGTCAATGTTGTAGTAATATAAAATATTAACATAACAAATTTTGCCCAAAAAAAATAATCCAAGGGATATCACTTTTTCAACTATTTGAAGACTTTCTTACATTATTTGCATATTGTTTGTTTTATTTTCCTTTCCTTTTCTATTTAGTATGGTTAGCAAAGACTAAACTTGAAGAAGAAAAGGTTGACTCAAAAGATTCTAAAGGTGAGAAGCTTAGATACTTAGGTGATAGAAACTTTCCTTTTCATCTTCTAATATTTTATTTAGCTTCTAATATTTTATTTAAGGCTAAAGTGAAATTTGAAAATTTACCAACTTATGATGGTAAGTTAATGCTAAGAAGGTGAATGGTTGGTTGGAACAACTAAAAGTATATTTTGGTCTTTATAAAATAAAGGAATCACAATAGATTTTTTTTTCCTATTTAAAAATGTCTGGACATGCTCTATTATGGTCGGAGAGATATAATGTAGGTGCGTTGAGGTTAGGAAAAAGACCCATGGTTACAAAACATGAGGAGTTTAAGGAATTGTTGAAATCATAGCTCTATATTGTAGGCTATGAAGACAAATAACTCATGAAATGGGAATACCTTTACTAAGAATAAACATTTGAATTCCAAAATCAAGCCATCATGTTGGGCATCTCTTTGAAATAACCTAGGGTAGTAGTGAAGTACCTTGGAGGCCTATTCAACCATATTTGAAGCAATTACAATTATTGAATGTAAAAAACACATATGAGGCAAGCAAGAAATATAAAAGAAAAAACATTGCAACCACAATCCAAAAGGGAAAACATTCCAAACACTGAGATGTGTATGGGCACACAGATGAGAAGTCTAGAAACTTTGTTTGGAATTGTGTCCAAAATGGTACAAATCTAAGAAAGGATCAATGAATACCACCACAACAAGAGAAACATAGTACATAAAGAACCTTCAATGTGGATGAAACCATTATCTACACCACATCACAACAATAAAGAGCAAGTGGAGATAAAAACGCACTATTCCAAATCAAAGTTCAAGCAAACTTGATCAAAAGGTAAATTATTTGTTTGAAAATGGTTCTCAATGTAATATTATTTCCAAATCCTTAATAGATGAGCTTCTTCTAAAAAATTATGATCTAATACATCCATTTTCATTAGGTTGGATCCAAGAGAAATCTACCATGAGAATCACTAGGAGATGCAAAAATAAGTTTACCATTAATGTTGATTATGTTGATGAAGTCGAATGCAAAGTTTTGTCACCATGATGCAAACAAAGTGATGTTTGGCAGCCCATACTTATGGAATAGGGATGTGAATTTCTATAGGAAAGAGAACAAATATTACTCAATTAAAGGTGTTAAATCCTACATCATTAAAACACACAAAGGGAGAGGATGAATATCTTTGTTAGTAGCAAAACAAGGCTAGTCAAGAAGATTGATTGAGACAAATGAGAAACAAGCATCCTTCATATCTAATAGAGTATTGGACTTGGGGAGACAAGTGGCGGCCTTATGCTTCAATCTCCTTTGTGGATCAGATTTTTGGGGACCAAAATCCTCCGACCAATGCAAAGATCTGATCCAAAATGGATCCAAAGTCAACATCAAATGGATAATGGCTCAAGTCAACGAAAAGCACTTGAAAAAACTATAAGTTTTGTCTACATAAGTGAAGCTCGTGGATATAGAATTTGATGATGATGTACGAGGATGTAATTGATAGTGTGAAATGCCCCACGCTAGTTGAATCAAGTACCACTCGTCTAGAAAGTGTCACACTGCCAATAGAAGCACTAAAATAAAAAGAAGACAAATCAAAAGATCCTTGAATTGTAATGTTGTTGAGAAAAAAAAAGGGAGATGAAGAGTGTTGTAGATGGGGAGCTAAAGAGACTGGTATGCCTAGCCTTCCAACTACTCCCAGTAATCCAACGTTGATCATAAACACGTGCACAATTATTAAGAAGGGGTCCTTTCATATAGAAGTTAACTGATGCTGAGCAAATTCCTATGAATGTAATTTGTAAATATTCAAGAGAGCTAGACATTATTGTATACTATGCAATTGTTGAGAAATAAATACTAAGCATAGCCATTTGATGTTAGAGTTTTTCCTCTAAGTTTATTTTAGGTAATCTTTGTTGTCTATTGTGTTTAATTGAATAGATGGTTGGGTATTACTAGTTATTAATTGTTTCAGTATGATACATTCTTATGTGTTCTATTCCATAGAAATATAAAATACTACATGTACTCTCTTCCCCTTAGCATGTAATCCACTAGAATTTTAATTAGTTGCAACAACCACCTATCCATTTGGTCTTTCAAACCTCCACATTAATCATCCTATTTGGTTGAGTTGTTGGCTTGATATCCCACTCCCTATACAGTGCATAATTACTACCTACAACCATCGTTGGGGTACATTCCTACATTATACATCAAGACATATGCAAACAAGTCATTCTCAAGTTCATGCACACCGATAATTTCCATTAACCATCAATACATAAGCATCTGGATATACATAATAAATGCCTCACGGTTATAGTGATAGTAATTGTAAGGATTAATTCTTTGTATTTTTTTTACTATTTGAATGCACATTGATAATTGCCATCAACCATCAATACATAAGCATATGAATATACATAATAAATGTCAAATAGTTATAGTGATAGTAATTATAAGGATTAATTCTTTGTTTTCTTTTTATTATTTGAATATATAATGAGTGGATAGATGTGTTGTTGAAATTTTTTTGGGTTTGAACATTTAAATGAACATAATGTGTTATTTCTTTTATATTTGAATGAGAGTTAATTTGTTCTTAGTTGTTGGGCATTAGCCTTAGCATTACACTGTAAGTAGATAAATTTTCAAACCAAATATGCATATATTCATTTATGCTTGATATTAATTAGGATTTTAGGAAGCTTGATCTTAGTTTGACAATGAATGCAAAGACATAAAAGTTTAATTCCATAAAGAAGGATTAATGTTTGCGACATAGATGGGTCATATGCCTACCATTTATAGAACTTGTCTTCTCTATGGTCATTTTTTACCATTATATATTATATTCTAGCATTAATATTTACATATCTTGAGTTCATTGTGACAAGCCTACCACATGGTGCATAGAGTATATTTACATCACTTATATGTCTAGTCATTCACTAGTTAGGTCTTCGCTACCTTGAACTCTATTCGCCCAAATTTTATAAGATAAAAATATTTGACTCTAAAAATTGCCAAAAAATCTTTAAAATATATATAATCCTTAGAAATTTAATGTTGTTATAAAAATATCGTCAAACAATTTATGGTTGACATTTTAAGAATTAGTAAAATTTGATAAAATTGTTATACTTTAAGATAAGTATAAATCCTTAACATTTTTTATGTTAAAAAAATTCTTAGAAAAAATATTTATTAAATTTTAATTGAAAAATTTCTTGGATTTACTAAATTTTAAAAAGTTCCTTTTTTTTTCTTTGTATATAATAAATCAAAAAATCAAACATATACATGTCATTCAAACATAAACTAATAGTTTATATAGCCAAATATTTCATAGAAGAAATTGAGTAGCCAAACTAGACAATGAAAGTGAGTTTCCTTGATATATCACGTTTCATTCAAAAAGTTTTGTTTTTGTGTTACTAAATGATACTTACCTTGATGGTTGGCAAATTAAGTACCTTTCACTAACATGTCTTGTCATTCTACTAATAACAATTTTAGTTTTGTTTTTGTGTTGTTAAATGATACTTACCTTATGTACCTTTCACTTACATGTCTTGTCATTTTACTAATAACAATTTTAGTATTATTAGTAAATTGATTCAATTAATTAGGTAAAAAAAATTCAAACTGATTTATTTTTATATTATTGTTTATTTTTTTTCTTACAAAGTTTTTAACCACCTCCAAGAGTTTAGAATTTTCTCATTTCAAACTCAACTTTGAGATTAACTCTATGGGGCATTGACGTATTTGATCTTAGGCTATGTTGGCTATGTTGTTGCATGAAGTTGTCAAACTATTCTTGGGTCTTAAAAGTATTCATCAGTTGACCTATTATTATTAAGTGGGTGACATTAGATACTTATGTTTTAGTACGACAACAGTCTCTCCTTCCTTCTCTCTCTTAAAAAAAACTCTTACTCGTTTTGCAATCACCAAGGGAAATTGGTGTTGAAGATGAAAAGTCATTGAATGAAAGGTGGTGGGTTGGGAATTCTTCCATGCCAAGTTATAAAGGGGATAGATCACTTAATTTTCCTTAATGTTATGGAGGAATTCTTGATCATGTATATTAACCATTTATAAGAAAATGTACCTCCAAAATGTACTTATGCAAGGGCATGATTTGGTAAAGTGGTCAATTTATGAAGGGTAGGGAAGATATTAATGATCATAAATGTCTTTGAGCTATAATCTTTCTATGATTGATAGGGGCTACCTTTGTCCCTAGTGGATATTATTATGCTCAAAAAAGTCTTCCAATTATCCTTTTCCACCGGGTGTAAACACCAAATTATGTATTTTTGTCAATCACTTAATTCTCCTTAATGTTAAGGAGGAATTCTTGATCATGTATATTAACCATGTATAAGAAAATGTACCTCCAAAAAGTGTACTTACGCAAGAGCATGATTTTAACCAATTATAAGAACATGTACCTACAAAAAAGTGTACTTATGGAAGTACATGATTTGGTAAAGGGGCCAATTTATGAAGGGTAGAGAAGATATTAATGCTCGTAAAAGTCTATGAGTTATGAGTCTTCCTATTGATAGGGGATACTTTTGTTTCTATTGGGTATTATTATGTTCAGAGAGATCTTCCAATTATCTTTTTCCATGGGATGTGGACACCAAATTTTGTATTTTTGTCTATTTAGTTGGATATAGCCTTGTTTACTAGCTAATTTGACCAATAGTTAGCGAATGTTCTTCATCAACAAACATGTTATCATTAAAATTCTCTTAAATTACTTTGATCCAAATAATCTAAATAACTAATTATCAAAAAACCTCTTATTTTTTACACTAAAATGATCTATAATTATAATTAATTAAAATGATCTATAATTAATTTGAAATTCCTTAAAAAAATATCATTTTAGACCCATATTTCATATTTCAAAGATTCATTGATATCCCACATCAAAATTGTTATTTTAACATGATGTCTACTTTGAAGCCAAAGAATTCAAAGGTGGTTTCTATACTACTCTTTGTGATTTTTTAAAAGTCCAATCTATCTTTGTTGAGCTTAGGTTGCAGTTTGTGATTTTTAAAAGTCCAACCTATTTTGTTTTAAGCTTAAGTTGACTTTCAAGGCTCCATCAAAATTATACAACATTCTTTTTAAGAATTCCGTAGTTATTATCAAGTCATAGAGTTGCATAATTCATATCCTTTAAAATTGTCACTATTTAGAAAAATTAAATGATAAAACAATTTGGTCTCTTCATGTGGCAAATTATAATAACTTTCACTCTTCATTTTATCTTTTATTATTTTTGTGACTACTTAAAAACATTAGATGAATCTTGGGAATAAATCTCATACATACTTCAATAGCTTTGGTATTATTAGTCCCTGTCGTAGGCATAGAGGGACTCTCGCAATCGATAAATCGTTGACCTGGCATTAGTTTGTGCATTGACCAGAAATATTTCGTTATTGTCTATTGTTGGAACAAGGGAAGTGAAAATATTGATTTTTATATAATAAAAAGTATCATGTTTGTCAAGATCTGATTGGACAACAGATTGGAGGTCTTATTGCTGCCTTCACTATTCCCAATGTAAAATATGTTGGCATTTCCAAAGTATTTGGTAGTATATGGTCTTTTTGAATCATAAATTTTGTTATGCATTCGTGGAACGTGGATTAATGCTAGCATTAGTTCGAATGTTTCCCCTTAGCATTTTCTGCTGGGTTGAATACATTCTCCACGATATTGTTATGTCTGATTTATGCTTTATTGTTGTGTGCTTCGAGAGAACAGTCCTGCTACGTTGCATCTGTTCTTAAATGCTTTCACAGGCCTACGCCCTTCGATGGTCCTTACTGTCTTAACTGTTTACCTAAGAGCTCTGCCAGTCTTAAATGTTTATTGTACAGATGCATTGCAATACAGTTTTGTTCATGAACGACATCCCTTCTCTTGTGCTCCATCCTTGTTAGTTGTTTCGTTTGATGATTATGGTTCTTGTTTGATTCAACTTTGCAAAGTTGAGGTCTTGCACTTGCAGTTCGAGCTCTTTGTGGTTTTTCCTTGGTTTTTTGTTCTTCAACTTTGCAAGTTGTTGGACCTATTGTTGCGGTTTTCATTTTTTTGGGCGTTGAGGCCTTCTCATCCTTTGTTGACGGATAAGTTTCCATGTTCTTGGTGATTTTCAATATTCTGTCCCAGGCCATTTTTGTCTATGCTCTTAGTTTCTGTTCCTCGAAACAATGCGTCTTCATATGGAGGATGTCACGTCCATAGTTTTTCCGAAAATTGTAATGCAGAGGCCTTTACGAAAAGTGGTTGGGAGCTATCAGAAGATGGAACCATCGGGCGGGGTGTAGACGCAATGTATGCTTCTACTCTGTGGGCTGGAAAACTGCATCTGCCTATTTTCTTTCTGTTGAGTTAAGTTATGGTTTTATTTTTTTGCGGTCTTTCTTCTGTTTGGTTCAGTTTTCAGTGTTGATCTATTTTCTTCTCATCTTCTATGGGAACTAGGGGGATTCAAGTTTAGAAGAAGAATGTTTAAATATACATACGGGGATTGGTGCGTTATTTTGCTTTTCTTTTTTATTTTGATAGTTTTTATTTTTTGCCTGTGCTTTTCTCTGTTTTGATAGAAACTGAAAGTATCTAGCAAACAGCTTCAAAATGACAGTTGAAAAGATGAAAGAGGTAATAGATGTTGAGTCGTATGAAAAATATACACAGTCCATTGTACATGACAACATTGACGTGGTTTTTCATAGGAATGGCCTTTTTAGATTGGATGCATTCTCGTATACTGTTGGGGATTGCCTTTTCGATACATTCTAGGTTCTATTTCATTTCCGGTATTCGTCGATCGAGTTGCGCAATGGATTGATAGATTATTTCTTGGCATGTTTTAAAAATGGTGATGTTGAGGCTTTGCAGTCCTATGAATATGAACTGGAATCTGATTTTCTTTGGCAGTTGCATGGAATACATGATGTGGCTACATATTTTTCAAAGATGTGGTGGTCAACATCTCCAGTTCTTCCTGCACATCAGAGGGGACTTTGGGGAGATACATTTTGTATTCGGTGGTTGTCTAACTAGCTGAATATATCAATTGGCATATGGTCATTGACAAGAAAAACAAGATATCTACTATTCAACAAAACTGCATCTGACAATCCATATTACATCTTGTTCCATGATGTCGATGCCCTCAGTGGCCATTATGAACCACTGTTGTACAAGAAAATTTCCATATGCAATATAGAAGGTCCTCGTATCTACTTGTCTGTTATTTGCAAAGACCTTCAATCGCAATGGAAACATATTTTGGATGGCATAGATTGCTATGGTTTACAACTGGCAACAAATGTTGTGTCTAGCTGTGGAGATAGTCTGTTTAATGCAATTTGTTGTTTGGTAGAAGCCGAGTTCGATGTTCAGCCTCTGCGTCTTTACACTGTACAATCCTTCTACAATGGGATTATAAGCGACAAAGAACAGGCTATTAGGTTCTTGCATCAACACCTTTGCCCATATCTCGTGGAAAATATGTCGGCAGTTGGAAGTTGGCAGGAATACCTTGTGAACATGGCGCTTCCATATGAGGAAGGGAATATGGAGGGTTGCAGATTCTGTTTGCAATGGATGTCTGTGGTATTCAAGGTGAAGATCCAAGTTTGGTTGGCCTCTCCAGCTGGCACTGTCCATTCCTGGGTTACCGATTCAAATTACGATCGAATAATTCACATCCTGTCATTGAAAACAGATACAACACATATCCATTATGAACCTTTTCTTGGAGATATCGGTAGTTCAGGGTTGAGTGTGCATGCCACCCAAATGACATCGAATCTACATACATGTGGAATGTTTTTTAGTCAAAACGAGAGTCCTCTCGGTTGCAATATGGGCAGGTAGAGATTGAACAAAAAAAAATGCGTAGAATTCATTTAAGTTGTGATGAGGCCATAGAGGGATTAAACAAAAAACGTAAAGTAAGTTATCACAATTTGAAAAAAATTATTCATCAAATTCGTCCGACTTCTGATAAGAAAATAGAGGCCTTGAAAAAAAAACGTAAACTAGTTTCTGAGAAACTGGGTGAGAGTGAAATTCATCCCAATTGCCACCAAGTCATCCTGCCCTTGGGCAAGAAACGTAGAGTAAGTTACCACAACTTGAAAAAGGTCATGCGCGAGAGAAACAAATACATTGCTACACTTCCTTTTAGAGAGAAACCCACATATGACAATGTAAATAAATTTGTTCATGCAGAACAGAACATAAACATGTGCGCTTGCATATCCCATAATGGTCATGGAACTGTGGCAGTTCATGGTGTACATGAAAAACAGGAAATAGTTTCTACCCATACTTCCCTGCGAAAAAAAAATGCAAGACAGACCTACATGAAACAAATGAAAGACACTCCTTCCATTGCATGTGCAATTTGTGAACAATTGAATTTTTCAAAAAACAGTAAGTCTTTCACGCCTTATTTGCAAGCAGAATACCTCCGGCTGACAGCCCACGATAAACCATTTTCCAGTGAGAAATTTTGTCTTCCATGCAAACGATCGCTTGAAAATGGAAAACTGCCATAGTTTGCAACCCCTGACCGAATAAGATGTAATACACCACTAGAAAATGTAAGTGCACTTACGGAACTTGGGGAGAGACTTGTCTCTCTAGGAATTGCATTTTCTCAAATCAGACCTTGGGGCTATAATCAACCCCAGATGGGCTTAACAAGATCAATTATTAATGTGCTTGTTCAGCTAGATGTTGTGCAAAAAGCATTGCCACAGTTCATTAACAATACAATTACAATCGTTGTGGATCTGAAAAGACGCTTGCAATACAAAAATGTGTATCAGACAGGAAAAGTGTGTGTGCATGCTGTTATGAAAGCATTAAAGGAATTATGTTCCAGGGCCCTATACAAAGCAAAGAACATTTGTATAAATGCCAGTTGGAACAATGTTTTCGCAAAAGAACATGGCAACTCTGCAGAGACTCTCGAAAATCCTAGTGATTTTGATACAAGTGATGAATCGGAGACTGAGACACCTGCTGAAACATTGGTCCATGGATTCACTAATTCATAGTGCATTTGTGACTTGCAATACAAAATTGTCGAAATCGCACCTAGCGAGGGGCAACGTCCACTTGGAATATTCAAGGACAAATTCGTTGAGGAAATGAACTTCCCAACACTGTTCTACGGAGATCCATGTGGAACTGATATTACAGAATGATTCAGTTATCATAAAATAGTCTGATGGGAGCTACTACATTCAAGAAGTTACTTCTCCTGTCACATAACAAATTTGTTTTTCAAAACAATGCGCATAATAATAGAACGAGTTTTGTCCTGCATGTGGGTCCGAATAAGAAAAGGCCAGTTACAAGGAAGAAATTTGTTGGCCAAGGATGTGAAGTACAAAGTAAACCTAGAAAAAACTCTGAAATATGATATTGGATACATAGATTTCAAGAACATCCGCACCTCTCCTGACTATTTGCAACGAAACAAACAAAAAAAAAAAATTGCAATGATCTAGCAATTGGGGTTGTCAACATTTTTCATCACATTTACAAATGCAGAGCATTGTTGGGATCCATTGGTGGCTATCGTTTCTGACCTGCATAGTAACAGGAAATGTAAAAAAAAAAATGATACACTGGAAAATAACGACATCGACTACCTCATAAGAAAAGACCTAGTGACATGTACTCGATACTATAGACATAGAATAAATGCTTTGAGACAATTGATATGCCATGATGAAACGTTTTTTCAGAAAAATATCGGACTATTTTTTTGTCACTGAATTCCAGAATAGGGGAAATGAGCATGACCACACATTGTTGTGGATAGAGGGTGCGCCAGTCTATGGAGCTGATAAGAATTCAGAGATTGAACAATTTGTGGATAAATACATAACATGCAATACAGATCATTTGGAACCAGACCTTGCAAAAGTCCATAGACATTACCATTCAAGAAGTTGTAGAAAACGAAAAAGCTCGCATTGCAGATACAATTTTCCCGTTCCGCTAATGAGAGCTACAAGAATCATAGAGCTAGTTAGTTTAGAGGATAGTGTTGTTGTTGAGAAATCTAAATCCTTGTTCGCATTTCTAGAACAAGGAGGATTTGATGAAATGATGAGCTTTTATGCCTTCTTGACACAAGTAAATCTATTAGAAGATGAGTACATCCAAGCCATACAAATAACGCTTAGGCAACCAACACTTTTTCTTAAACGAAAAATCTCCCATATTTGGAAAAATAGTTTCTCCAAGGACATGTTAGTTATGTGGAAAGAAAATACAGATGCACAGTACGTGTTGAATGCATATGTTGCAGCATCCTATTGCACCTCGTATATGACAAAGATTGACAAATCTATGACATTTGCATTCAGAAAAATACGGAAAGAACACGAAAGAAGTCATATTGATGCTATACAAATGATACATACCCTTTACAATACATTGCTTAATCTTCAACAAGTGCCTGCTCAGAAAGCAGCTCACATTGCCCTTTCTTTTCCCCTCACTTGTAGTTCAAGAAAATGTGTCTTCATAAACACATCTCCACTTGAAAAACACACATTTATGCTTAAACCATTGGTTTTTATACAACAAGAACCTGACACTTTAGAGGATGGAATATGTTGCTCTATTATTGATTATTACATCCAGCGTCCATCTCCTATTAGGCATATCTGCTTAGCA
This sequence comes from Picea engelmannii, assembly GCA_009831015.1. Lineage (NCBI taxonomy): Eukaryota > Viridiplantae > Streptophyta > Pinopsida > Pinales > Pinaceae > Picea > Picea engelmannii. Next base: position 637,072 of record ML777807.1, on the reverse strand, counting down.
GAATTCGTATCGCATTACAAAAAAAATGGGACACCCATATCAAAAAGAAAAAAACCCTCTGTTATGCGGTTTGTCAATATATTAAACATTGTGACTATGAAAACTATTGTAGAGAAAAATTGTTGTTGTAGGTTCTGTTAACTCCCAAAATAGCACTGTCATTTTGGTCAGGTTTTATGGTGAATAGCATGGCTATTGATGGTTTCCTCAATTCATTGTTGAGCCTTCTAGCTACAAAATTTTAGTTTTTGGTTTGACTTAAATTTGACACTTA